>ML685804.1:15814809-15836822 GCA_007922175.1 Pelusios castaneus | reverse complement strand
AGAAAGAAAGAAAGAAAGAAAGAAAGAAAGAAAGAAAGAAAGAAAGAAAGAACATTTCCAGATAAAAATTACGGTAAGAAAACATTACTTGTTAGTGTCATGGTGTGGTGGCCGGGGGTGGGATGGGAGAAGGAATTAAAAGAAAATCTACATATGTCTTTAAAAATCAGTTTCATCTGATCTGGGAGCGACTACCGCCTCTTTTATACATTCGTCTGAACGATATGGGTTTGCATGGCATCGCTGGGGAACGAAGCTGGTGCTGCAGGCAGGTATTTAACCTTCACTCCCCATTTGCTGGGTTTGTGAAACTTCTTTGCGAACATCTGTAACATTCCTGTCACCTTCTAGCCTCGGACTCCTGACAGGTACACTCACTTTAACTCCAGCTTTCTCTACTTTTTGTTGGAGAATAGGCATTGTCATTATCCACATGGCTGAAAGCCAGATCCACATTTACCCTCTGCTCAGGATTATTCAGATTCTGGGGAGGCACAGGCAGTCTAGGTCCTAGCCTTGGCCCCAGCTTGATCAATGCTGGCTGATGGTTTAGCTATATGTTATTTCCATCAGCGAGCTAGCCACTCCTGTGCTGTGAAGTGTCTGGGAGCGTGCAGCTTGGGCCATCGCGAGCATTAATGGCTCCCCTGAGCTGCTACGGTCTAGCGCATGAATATGCTCTTTCAGAGGAGCAGGCAAGAAACACAGCAGCAACTACTCTAAACAGTAAATAGCACAATTTGACAAGATGCCCCGGGTTGTTTGCTGCCCAAGTGCCTTTTGCATCCTAAAATGGATCTCGCTGCTCAGCAAAGGAGAGAAATGCCTCAGCCTGTTCCCGTGTGGTGTTTTCTTCATTTTCAGAGCAACAATACGACGGCATTCACGTTACGGTGACATTAGCAGAATCAGTGCTGCAGGATCGCCTCCTGCTTTGTGCTCGTCAGGCAGAGACTGCCAGCAAGAGATCAGAACCTGCCTCCAAACTGTCAGCTCAATGAGCCAACCGCCCCTGCGGTGACTGAGTGCCCGCATCTAACGCTGCTTAGCACTTAGAGCATTCAATTCTTGACAGGATGCTGCTGGAGAACCTGCAGCTCTTCTGACCTAGATACTCAGTGTCACTAACCCCGGAAGACAGGAGCCTCCACAATGTCCAATTTGCTGAACTATTCCTATCGTAAACACAGGCCGCCTGGAATCACCGGCGAGGTCACAGCCCAGCGTATTTACCGGCGTCAGCTCCATGCAGAGAGGGTATTAGTCACGGCCACTTCATCCAATTCACACGCAACAGCAGGGCAGGAGACACACGTTACTGCTTCTGGGTGTCCTGCCCCGCCAGGCTGAATCTCAATGCTGGCCTGTCCCAGGCTCAGCTCCATCCACGGTGCCACGAGTCCTCGCTGCGTCTGTACGGTGCCTACCACAGTGGGGTGAGGGCTGGGACCAGGTCATGGCTGTGTCGGCCCAGCCCCCTATGCCGATAGAGGGAGTGTTTTTCCCCACACAGGACCAGGACCAGGACCTCCCCAGAGGACGTTAGCTATCCCCACAGTAGCACTGTCTGCCGGCACAGCTGTGTCTGCACTGGGGGACTGCAGGCAAAGCCCTGTCGGTGGCGATGTGTTCCTCCTACCTGACAGAGCTATGCCACCATAACTGTGAAGTGTGGCCCAGGCCTGGGGCTCCAGGGCGGTACGGAAATACAGCGCAGATCCGTACTAATGCATACGCAGCCAACGCTGCAGCGTTACACAGCAGACACTCCTACGAGTAACGAAGCCTTAATCCTGACTAGTTCATGCGGACATTGATATCCTGGAGAGACCCTACCTGGCACAGGAGCAGAGAGCCAGGGGAAGGGCTCCTGAGGACCCTGACCAGATGGGCCTGGAATGGTGCGTGCTTGCATTCACCCCTGGAAAGGGCCCTGGCAAATACAAGGTTTCTAAAGGACAAGGCAGACTTTTCTTCCTATTGCAATAAACCCCCAGGTCTGCTTAGGACATGAGCACCTTCAATGAGTAGACAAAGCTGTGGGACACTCATCAGCCAGGAGCTAGCTGGCGCAGGGACAGCAGGATCTGCTCTTCAGAACATCCAAGCTTCCGAAAAGATCCAGGAGTAAGAGAAGTCAGCTCCTGGGCTAGACAAGTTATTGAGAGCAAGCCTTGGGAGTTTCCGGGCAATCCTCGGGCACATCCTTCACCCTGGAAGATATATGGAGAAGCAAGCGGGTCAGGCACATGCTGCCTTCCCTGAGAGGAGACCCTGGTTTTCACTGACTCCGTAATCTGCTAACGAATTGGCTGAGCAACTCTACTCTCAACCTGTCTGGTCTAGGGACCACCTTACAGTTCCCCTGTGCTGTTCACTGAGTCCTTATGAGGAAAGCCTCAGCCCTTGGAAAGAGGGTGGGGTGAGGGGGGTGAGCCCCATCTACAACTGCAGACAAAATGGGATCTGGCCCATCACTTCGGATCTGGGCTGTGGATCCCCATCAGCCCTTCTCTGGTCCTCTTCTGGCAGAGCCCTAGAGCTGCAGCATTTGGGCTGTTCCCTCTGGAGGATTCAGACTGTTCAGGGGCCAGGTCGGAAACAGAGGCTCCACGTGTCACTCCTCCACCATTGTGGCACCGAAGATCCAAGGTACCAGAGTCCTGATGGCCAAAATGATGGGCCAAGAGCCCCGAAGATGCAGGCTGTGCCCTGCTCTCCTGGAGCCCGGCCTCGCGCTCAGCACACAGGGTGTCGGGCAGAAGTGGCCGCTGGAGGACCCTCACGTCGGCCCACAGAAGGTGGCCGTGAGTGGGTGCTCCTTGGAACAGCCCACGAGTCTGAATGAACTTCACCACAAACTGCTGCTGCAGCTTATTCCTCCTCCTCCATCACAGCCACGTAGCCACGATAAGTGCTGGCCTGGCAGTGTGGCAGCTGCACTGGGAGGGGACAGGAATGCCGTGTGCTCTGCTCCAACGGACATCACAGCGGCCATGGCCCCGGGGGTGCTGAGAGCAAGTGAAACTTGACGCTCTTGCCAAAGGGAGCTAGCTGTCTGGACTTTGCAATGGCCCAGGACCCGGTCTCCCCTGGCTGGCTACAAGCCGATGCCATTGGAGCCCAAGTGGGTTGGTGGCCTGCTGCAGGGGAGAACGTGGTGCCTGGACATCTCTGGAGATCAGCATGGAGCTCGCCTCTATTTCGTATTGCTGGGAAAGCAGGAGCCGGAGTGCAGTGTTTGGGGAGAGAGAGATGCCGCGGGGGTTGCCCAGTGGTGCAGGCTCAGCCAGGCAGCGGGGTGCTGCTCAGAGGTGGAGAGGGGGTTTGGAGGCAAGAAGCAGGGACATGAAGAAGCCCAGCAGCCTGCTGTGTTCCTCAAGGATGAGTCACTATTCGCTACTCAGCACTCTCCTCTTCCAACAGCCTCATTTAGCGGGTCCAGGAGCAGATGCAGAACCAGGGGACGCAGGTGGCCCCTGCACCCAATAAACCATGACCCGGAGCAAGCTGCAAACATCCACCACCTTGTTCTGGGTCTCAGTCACCCAACTCAGTGGTCAGAAAGCCCGACGGTGTTGCATATGGGGCGTTGATTAACCGTGGGGCTCCATGCACACTGGGAATGATTCCTAATGGGGCTTGCCAGCACTGGGCAGAGAGTGCCCAGGAGTGTTCAGGGTGATGGGGGAGTGTTTGTGCACACACAAGTACAGCCTGTTACTTAGGGCGTGTATGTGTGTGCGCTTGGGACGTGTCTGACTGGGGTCGTGTGTTTGGTGGGTGCGTGTGAGCTCTGTGTTGATGGGGTGTATGCGAGCCTGAGGCTGCAGGAACTCTCAGGATGACTTGCTCCTTCCCCAGGTGATGGCTGGTGTGAAACCTTTTCTCGCTTCCAAGTGGAGAGCAGAAAACGATGTGCTCCAGCTGCCTTGCTGCCCTGGTGCAGTTGCCTGCCAGTTGTGTGCCGATTGCTATGAATGCCACCATCTGGTGTGCCACGTGGACATCATAATCTTTTCTTAATTACATTAGCAGTGCAATCAGTTACTGCGCTACAAGGGCGGCGATGAGCTTTTAAATCTTGGTGGAAATCATAAATAATTGCACTAAGTACCAGGCGCCAGATGTGAGTGCCAGCTTCAGTTGCTCTAGATAAATAGTAACCTTACAACAGTGTTAGATAACAGTCCAGCCACTGCTTTTCATGGCTTAACGGTGCCTGCTCTCACATTTCCCAGACAGGCTGTGTCCCCTGCGGGGCACAAAAAAACCCCAACAGGATTTTTCGAAACGGTAAAAAACCCAGCAACGCAGAAGAAAGATGGTCCCAGTTTGGTGCCGTTGAGCGTGGCTCTCCAGGTTCCCAGACAGCCGTCAATCCACCCACCTCACGTTTGGGAACTGTCCCACTCTGCTTTGC
This sequence comes from Pelusios castaneus, assembly GCA_007922175.1. NCBI lineage: Eukaryota > Metazoa > Chordata > Testudines > Pelomedusidae > Pelusios > Pelusios castaneus. The sequence continues at coordinate 15,832,399 of ML685804.1, read as the reverse complement.
CCAGAGGGTGGGGACAGCCACGAGGGACCAGCCAAAGCCCAGAGAGAGGCTCAGCAGCTTAAAGCCAGGTGCAGCAAATAGCAATTGGGAATTAAGCTGCAATTGAAATCCCAGCATCTGCTTCTGCAAGACCCAGAGACCGTTGTTAGCTGCCAGGCTGCTGGGGGCAGAGCACCCGTTCACTGGGCCCCAGGTAGTCCTGGGGGTGCAGAGGCCTCGCCCTGCCGTTCCAGGAAGTGATTTCTTAGGCCCGATTGGGCACGTGGACTCTCTGCGCTTGGCCTTCTACTAGCAGATGAGAGCCTCAGTGCAGAGCACGCTGACGGCCGAGATCGAAGCCCCTGGTCTGCCCTTTCAGTCTCCTGCTGCATGCATGCATGGAGGCTGTGACCCAGGCCTGGCCGCTGCCCCGCACCCAGCTTGGTGCAGCGATGGTCGCCCCAGCTGGCTAGGCTGATGCAGAAATGTCAATGTGTGCGTGAGCAGGAACCCTGCCAGCTCCGGGGATGGGCAGAGTCTCCACATCCCTGCCTAGGCGTGCATGGGCGTGTGTGCACGTGTGTGTGTGTGTGTGTGCGCGTGTGTGGGCGTGCATGCGCGGGAGTTGGGTTTTGGAGAGGGATACGGGCTGGGGCAGAGGCCTCCAGCACCTCTCAGTTCAACCAGCAGAGTTTGTATTTCTGGTTAATTTGTCGCTTGCAACCCTTGCCTTTCACATTTGTGTTAACAATTAGAGAGAAGAAATGCGGTTTCCCATTAACTAGTAAACTAGTCTGAAGGGTGGTAGACAGGTCCCCACTGCTCCCTGCCAACCAAGCCTGCAGTCTGTTTGCATGTGTCTAGGTGCTAGACGGCCTGCTCTGGCTTTGCCCACCCCAGGCACTCAAAAATCACGAGTCAGGCCCCGAAACGTGGGAGACTGGCTTAAAAAAACCAAGGGCTTTTCAAATAATCCAGGCTGGGCTCCGTTTATTTGCCTTGTGGTGTGTAGAGGTGACGTTTTTAGTGTCTCCCCAGTCAGGAGACTGATGGAGATGGAGATGTTCACCTGCATCTGGCAGTCCAGGAGCCGGAGCTTCAGGAGATCCTCCCCTGTCACAGGGACTTGTGACGTGTTGGCGGCATTACTCTGGGGTCTGGGAAAGGTGTTGGCCCAGGCTGAGCGCTCAGCAAAGCCTTGAGAATGAAAGGGGGAGTTAAAGAGACATCTAACCACCAGCAGCAAAATGAATGTTAGAGGGTGGCATTTACAGCTGGTAATTTAGCTTGGGTCAGCAGGAACATGAGGGTTAGATCTTCCCATCCTGGGAGAACTTTCAAAAACTTTTTCCATCCTGATAAAGGACCAAAAAAAAAAAAAAAAAATCCAAATCTTGAACATTTTTATGAACCGACAAATTAAAAAAAAGTCAGTTCCAGTCAACCAGAACATTTTCTTTTGATCGGTTTTAAACGTTTTGTTTTATTTTCAACCTTTAGGAAGAAAGTCTAAATGAAGATAAATTTCAAAGCAAAAAGTCACTTTTGAACCAAAAAACTGAAACTTGCTCTTAAGACAATGCCAAAGAGCGAAGCATTTTGACAGTTTTGACTCTTGTTTCAACATATTTTCAAGTTGGGAATTTCATTGAACCCGATCCTGTCTCCTGAGCGGGTTCACTGTCCCTGAATTGGCAGGTTCAGTGAAAAGTTTCATCCAGAAAATTCCTGACCAGCTCTAGCTGCAGGCAGGCATCTCCTACTGCAATGGGATTTCCTCCATCTGTGTGCTCAGCAAAAGGGCTGGGACTGAGGCTCTGGGAACTGAACTGCCCTTCCCCAGGCCCCTGGCAAGGTGCCTTTACAGAGGGTGGTTTGGGACACTCGCTGCTCCCTTGGTGTCGGTCAGCCTTGAATTGGCAGGGAGGAGATTAAAAGTAACTGGTCTGTGTAGCTGTACAGCAGGCGATGGCCAAGGCTGGCTTCCTTTGCTGAGCTCCAGGGCTGGAGTTTCCCCTGCAGTCAACAGGCAGCGCAGAGAGAGTCCATGCAGATGGTCCTTGGTCAGGGCTTGGCAAACGCTGCTGCTGCTTCACCCTGCTCAGCCCCTGCCCCAGCGTGGCGATAGATGCTCACAGCGAGCCACCTGTTCCTCTGCCCCCAATGGCCACCACCGCTGCCGCGGGCCCAGTTCTCCACCTTGACTAGCAGCGTCCTCGGGCGCTGCCCTGGGCCTCACTCCCTGAACGAGTGTCAGGGAGCTATGCCCAGGGAGGGAGCACATGGACACTGCTCGCCCTCCTGGGACAGCCCCCCCTTCTTATTTGCATCGCCCTGGGGCTGCTCTGCACAGCAATGTGAAGGCCCACACCCCTCCTGCCAACAGCCCCAGGAAGGTTCATGCCGCACACCCCAGCCGGCTGCCGCTCCAGCTCTGCTGCCACAGAGGAAAGGCACGTGAAATGCTCAGCGGGGGCGTGTGCGTGTGCGTGTGCGAGGTGCAGACTCCACCCGGTGATGGGGACCCTGGGGACTCTGGCTGGGCAGTGCAGGGCGTTCCTGGGAGGACTGGGAGATTGACTTTCCTCCGACCAGTCATGTTCCTACCACCAGAAGAAGGCCGAGGCGCAGTCATTTTGGAAGTCCGGGAAGTCGGCTCTTTGCCAGTTACTGGGGAACCTACAGGCTGTGCAGGTGACTACGTTTATTGGGTGCCAGTCAGAAAACATCAGGCGGCTGGTGAGTCTCTCTGGAGTCGGCTCTCTCCGTGTCTTTTGTGTTCATGCTAGTGTGACCTTCCGCCCGTGCGGTATCAGCCCTGCTGGTGTTGAACGAAACGACACGCTGCAATCCAAGGGGAGACGACAGAACCAGCGCCCGAAGAGGGCGAGACGCTGCTGTGAAGGGCAGCAGGGCTGGACTGCCCCAGTATCCATTCCTTATGGACATGGCCCAGCCGGGTGCAGGCTGCGGGGGGTCTCTCCCATAATGTGCCAGCGAGCAGGAGACCCTGTCTCTACGGCAGCTCTGCACTCAGGTGGAGAATCAATCAGCTCAGAACTGGATTCCTCCAGTTGGTACAGTGCCAGGTTTGGCTCTGGTGGTGCTGGAGACGTCTCCCAGGAATCCAGCCGTGCTGAGACACTGCCTGCGGGGGACGGGGAGGGCCCGTGAGTCTAAGCTGCTTCTGCCGCGTTTTTCTTGCTCGTATTGAAGCAGTGACCCCAGGTGCCCGTGAGAAGGGCGCTGATCTTTGTCACCCCGACCTAGGCCAGGTGGCTGGAGCAGGCTGTGGCTTCGAGTCTGAGCTGCGCTTGGTGGGTCTCATCTTTCTCCCACTATTACTGCCCTGACCGCTCACAGAGACCATGGGGACACCGTCCTCTCCACTCGAGCCCACTCCCAGCCAGGCACAGCCTGCCTGGAGCACTGGTGGAAAATGGGAGCCCCCCGTCCCCATCACCAAATCCCCACTTTGAACCCTGAGGAGATGGCTTTCATTCTTTAGCATGAACAAGATCTTCTGTTAGCTCCAGCTGTGCCTTTCCCCATAGGTAACTTGCAGCAGTGAGCAGCGTGGGTGGGGATGAGCCTGGATCCTGCTGGGAGGAGTTGTTGAGGCAATGGTTTAGGCACCGCTAGGGTTGCTTGGTACGGGGCGCCACAAGAGACAGGGGAGGACAGCCTTTGGGGAAGCAGTTACTTCTACACCTCTTTGGCCCATTGTTCCCGTGCAGCGCATCCCTTGTAGCAGGGTTCTAGACCCAGGCAGATTCCACTCAGCACTTCCATAGCACCAAAGGTCCCAGCTGGGCAGAAGGGGCTGAAGAGAGACTAGCCTGGCTTTCTAGTGAAAGGAATGGCTGATTGCTGTGGGTGGAAGGAGCCTGAAGCAGAATGAAAACCAATACGCTTGCTGTGTTTAAATAAGCAAAGTTTTGAGCAAAGCAGAGGTTAATGTACTTTATTGTTCAATGTCATGTTTACAGTGGATTGTTGGAGGGAAAAAAATGTGATTAATTGCCCCCAAACCCACGGATCTACAATTATTTGGTTGTTGTGAACAAATAAAGGGCTACAGTATTCATCATATTCAAATGAGGCAGTAAAATAAATGATGGCATGCCGTTTATGAACAAAACCTAGCCGTGTTCCCTCACAATCTGAAAATGTACTCAAAAAATTGTAAATGAGATACAGCCATTGTCGAGGGCTCACTGGTGATTTGTCTTAGTGTAATGTTTTGCAGTGCTGACCCATCAGTTGCCTCTTTTAATTTATGTCACAATATGCACCTTCATTATGCACTTTATGAAAACGAAGTGCCAATTTGGAATAAAGACTTGTTTTCATGAAACTCTTGTTTTTGGTAGGTGTTCTGCTTCTCATTAGCACCCATTTCAGCAGGCCCAGCTAAAGAGCACAGGTACAGACTAAATATGTCCCATCATTCATCATAATTTTGCTTTCCACTTTGTCACAGCTTGGCTATTTAAGGAAGATCGATGATACAAGATGTTGTCTCCTTTTCAGACTCTTTATGCTCTGGTAAGTGTGTCCGATGCAGAATTATTTTGCCACTTTATTATTTTCTAGAGAGTGTTTGTCAAAGCCCACTTTGCCTCTTGCTGTGGAGCTGGTTGTCTGCTGTCACTCATGTATGTCTGGCTGCAGGAGGGGCCAGGAGCAGCGTACCATAGTAGCTCTGTCACAGATGTCCGTGGAGCTCTGTGTTACCCCTTGGATCCATCTCCAGGCTCCAGGATTCCAAGCCGAGCTGTTTATTCCTAAGGAACCTCACTCTTCTTTACCTGCGTGCGGAGATATGTAGGCACAAAGTGACTGCTGCGATTTCTGGCCACCTCTGTGCCAGCACCAGACTGGTTATCTGAGCACGCAGATGAGAACCGAGAACAGAGCTCTCCGCTTTTAGCTCCCAAAACACCAGCCTCTACCCTTGAGGTAAAGGGCTATTTCTCATCCCTCTTCAACTGGGGCTGATTTCCCTTTGGCAGGCCACTGCCCCGCACAGGTCTGCCAGCACACAGCCCTGCCCCGTCCACAGACTGGTCCATGGCAGACAGCAGTGTGGGAGCTCCACTGCTTACACTCAACAGCTGGGAGACGCTGAGGGCCGCTAACCTGGAAATACTGCATGGTGACGTATTTCCAGCTGTGGACCTACAGATCTACTGAAATGAAACAGTGACAGACACTTCGCTCTTAGCTGTTACTCTTGCCTTTCTTACCTCTCTGCGACTGGCTGGCTAGCCACAATTTAGGGCCTCGCAAGTTGTTTCTATTAGAAGGACCAAAAGGGGCAGCCGTGTTAGCCCAGTCCAGCAAACCAAAGGAGGAGTCTGCTGGCCCTGTAGTCTTTACAAGGGCCACAGCAATCCTTGTGTTCTGTTAGAAGGGGAAATTGCTGATGGAATCAATAATTTCTTTGCCTTTTCTCTGCCACTACTCAGGATTGCAGCACAGTTCTGTGTCGCTGAGCACAGCATGAAGCAGGTTCCTGCTCTCGTTTCCAAACAGAGCCCAACAGCACTTTCTCTGGGATTTTCTCAGGGCACGTCCCCAGTGCTTGATCCGACTGTTCCCCTGTTCTTCTCTTCCTTCTCTCTCAGCTTCTCTGCTCTTTCCTCCGCACCTCTCACCCAGACGAGCTCCCTCCCTCCCTCCAGGAAACAACACCCTGCCAAACTCCTCTGGCCATGCGGCAGGCCTTGCATGCACATGTGTTTGGGAGGAGGCTGCTATTGCTTGAGCTCTAGTTCCAGAAAAGAGCCCCAGCAGGAGAGCTGGGATTGGGAAGACAGCCTGGCTGGGTGGGGAGGACGGGGCATTCGTGAAGCTGTGGAGGGGGTGGTGGTGAGAGGAATGGCCAGCTATGCTGGGGATGGCAGTAGACGAACACATGCTCTGCATCTGGGCTGGGTACAGGAGCAGCGCCACACTAAACTGCTTCCCACAAGCACCTCCGTCGTCAAACAGGGTCCCCTCCTCCTCCTCCTAGGCCCAACCCAACCCGCACAGTCAGCTCTCGACGCCAGAACGCCACCTCCCGTGGCTCCATGGCCCTCCTGTTGCTGTGCCTGCACTAAGTGGGCAGAAGCCAACACTGCATTGCAGGGCTCACTGGTTTCTCCTGCCCGCTCCCTTGCTCCCAGAGCAGACTGTGGCCCTGGAAACCTGAGTGTGAACCTCTGAAGTCAAACCCAGTGCCGCCTAGAGCAAGGCGCATACACACACTCTGGCAAGTGGAGAGTTGAAGAGGCCAAAACCTAACCCAAAGAGCAGCTAGACACAAAGACAGAAAAACTAAAAGCAAAAAAATGCAAGTTTGTTGGAAGCAGGAAGCCAGCCACGGAGTCAGTGGAGGCGTTGGACAAATGAGGACCGTGGGAGGGAAGACGGGCTAGTGAAACAGCCCATCTCCGCCGGAGGAGGTCCACCAGCTACTGGAAATGGTTTGTGCCACTTCGAAAAGGGTGCACCACCACAGCTCCCCGTGTGCACTCCACGTATCACATGATTTAGACGAACAGATATTTTGCAGGTGCCATCGTGCTTGACAAGATGTAATCATTTTTAACCCGAAAAAGTTGGTTTTTATGACTGCTCCTTGAATACAGGGCTGTTCCCAAGCACTCATCCTGGCCCCCGTCATGCTGAGGAGCACAACATTGCGGTGTTGCCGGAGAGATGTTTTGTGTTTAATACGTAGGCTGCTATTTGTGACTTTTGGAGAGACACTTGAACAGACTCTGCAAGTCGTTTCCAGAGGGAAATCTAACCCGTGTTCTTCAGCAACCTGATGCATCTGGCATTTCCACTATGAACCTCTGGCCCCAGCCCCACAAGTGAACACTAGGAATGGTGCCTCCGAATTCACTGGAACAAATGCTCCATTCACTTAGCTCAACTGCTTTAAGTATTAAACACTTTCATCCTCTTATTTTTGGCTGAAAACCAGCAAAGAGAAAAGCTTCCTGCAATGAAACTTGTCGATTAGCACAAGCTTGTCCCCCCAGGAACCTGGCGGGGGGCATCAGGCAGAGCTGTCCTGGGTGCGCATTCGGCCCTCAGTTTTCAGCACCAAGGGACGTATAGTTTGAGGTGCCTTCAGCTTTCGGTGTTGACACCTCATGATTTTATCACAAGTCTGGGGATAGTTTGTGATTTTCAGACAGCCCCAGGCCAGTGGGTCAGCTTGTTGAGAGAATCACAGCATCGATTAAAAACCCCAAACCAAACATTTCCAGGTCTCTGGATCAACCGGCTGACCCTGCAGTCTGGAAAACAGGGAGACTACCAGAGGCTATCCTCTTTGAACCATCTCTCCGCTACTTCTCATGATTCTCGCTGGCCGACTCACGCTCTCAGAGCCCGGAGGCTGGGGATAGTGAGCGTGACACAGCGGGGAAGAGCCTGCGGGATGGGCACTCACATTGTCTGAGTCACCATCACTTCGGGAAGCCTGGGCCATTCTCTGTGGCACAAGGGGAGACCTTCTGCTGTGTCCTGAGGGTGGATTGTCCCAAGGGATGCCACTGGCAGATGGCCACCAGCTGAACCACGATGTCCACTGATGAGCACAGCGTGGCCCCGGCAGCACTCCGCAGGGGAAACTCCCTGAGTTCAGTGAGGTCAGGTCACCCAGCCTTTCGGAAGCTGATGGTGAACATCACAATAATCCGGCCACTTTTCCTTTCTGAGAACAAGGCTTCCCACTTCCCACACTGTGTGCTCACCACACGGTGGTGCTCTTGAAGCCAGCCAAGACAGATCCAGATGTTGGCTGGCTCCCTGCTGCTCAGGGACGGCGCAAACAAACCCTGCTGTGTGCAAGTCAGATTTTTTCACAATCTGTTTCTCTTCCCACCTGTCCCTGAGGCTCCTGACCAAGGCCAGTGCTGTGTGCACCCACCAACCCCCTCGAAGGGATGCCGGGGGCCACCTGCCCCCCTTGGACAGACCCTCAGGATCATACTGCTGGTAACCCGAGACTTTGCAACCTCCAGCCAGATGTGTCCTCCAGCCCAGCGAAGTGACCTGTCCAAGGGCACACCCTGAGTCAGCGCCAGGGCCTCCCACCGCCTGTTCCCAGCCCCAGCTCTCTCGCTGTGCTGCCTTTGTTAGGGCATTTGTTAGGGTTCTGCAGACGGGCCTGGGAGGCAATAACTGGTGTATTTGGGTAAAGCCGCCCAGCATGAGGCTTTGTGGCTGGCTGGGGCTCACTGCGGAGGAGATCCGGGCTCCAGATTTTATTTCTCCTGCATAGTGGAGCCATTCTTGGCACCTGGAGCTGGCCCGGGAGCTGGCTGCTGACTCAGCAAGTTCAGGGACAGTGCCAGCGAAATCAGATGAGCTGCAGTGTCCGGAGAGACATGCAGGGTCCTGAGCTCTCATGGGAGCCCCAAAGGAGCAAGGAGTCCCACAGGTTATCTTCGATAACGTGATGAGCCGGGCAATGCTGGGCTGGACAGAACACACTGGGACGGGAGGCTGGTCAAGTGACAAAATTTGCTCAGCTCTAGTCAGTCTTGCCGGGGCAGAAACCCCCAGTCACGCCTGTGCCCAGAGCCCAGGAGCAGATTCCTCCATCTTCCAAGTCAGCTCACTCTCTCTCTAGGCCTTGTGACATCATTGGACTCGAACAGGTTCTTTCACTGAATGTGCACAGAAGGCAAAACACCTGGCCAGGTGCTGGCGACCCTGAGCCTGGCCTGGGGAAATGAAAAGGCTCCTGGTCTCAGCAGATCAGAGATAAGACCCATTTAAAGGGGTAATTCCCCTCTTGACTCACTGGGGATAATGGGCGCTCCACAGAGCGGAAATACATTATGTGCACAACTCAGAAACCTGTAATATTTTAATGGAGACATTCTTGAAATAGATGTGGCGGCCCTGGGCACTCATAGAGCTGCACAGAATTTTTTAGATCAATGATTTATTCGCCCCCCTCCCCCTGAAAAAAATGCAGTTTCAATTTGATTTAATCTCTTTATGACTTTGGCAAATAATTTGGCTGAAAAGTGTTTGTTGTTTAAGTAAATATGTTTCATTTGAACTTTTCAAAAAGGAAATATTTTGACTTTTCATTCAGAAATCATGTTTCATTCTGAAATTTAGCTAGATCTATTTAAGCAAGCAAGTAAACACCCCAAAACTTAACTAAACGAAATCAACCTTTTTTTATTCAGTTGAGTCCTGGAACCAAAAAATCCATTATTCTCTCAGACCATCACTAGGAGTTTGCTTTCTCCCTTTGACTGCGTCACTAGATACTGATTCCTCAGCAATGACTTGGGTACTTCGGTTTTCAGTGCAGGTATCTCAAATTTTCCAGGTTTCTCCAGGTGACAAAGATCTCACCTTAAACTGGTGAAATCTTAAACAGTTGCCAAAGTCAAAGGGGCCCTAGCTGGGCTAGGGGAGAATCCTGGCTAGCCAAAACCGAAAACACGCAGTGGAAAAGATCCAGTATTTCACATGCAATTTTACTGCGTTTTTAAATTATTTTTTTGCATGAAAATTTTAAAATAGATTTTAATCAAAATATGTTTTTATAATTTTTCATTTCTCAGTTTCTGCTTTTGAAGTAAATTCCTGTAATGAATTGTGTTTTTTTCAACTCAATCCCATGGAAGGATTTAAAAATAACATTTTAACATTTCTTAAATAATCGGATTTGAAAAATTGAAAGCAATAAATGAGGAGTGAAAATGGCCAGTTTCATTAAAATAGCTAATAAGATGGAGATAGAAAGTGCAAACAGCCACGAGGCCGTTTGTTTTTGAAATAAAGAGCGTTTCTGAATAACCCAGAATACACTCAGTTCAGAACATGTGGAACAACTGTAGGGAAACGCTGGGGTGGCTCAGCTGATGCCCTCACTGCAAAGAACACAGGGGGCCACTCTTTGCGCAGCATCTAGCCCAGTGGATACTGGTCCATGACTCGGGCTATGATGGTGATGATTGGTTGATGATAATACTTAAACATTAGGCCACTTTTGCTAGTCCAGGGAAAAGATAATTTCCTGGTAATTATTTTGACTGGCTGGAAATTTTCCATCCAGGCACCACCGGAAAAGCTAAAGCAGTAGAATGTGGTGCAGAATGCCAGATCTCCCTCCTGCCGAGGTGGGAACACACACATTGCCACCAGCGCTGATGACCCTTCACATTCCAGAGCTAATCTGCATTATTGATTAAAAGTAGTTTGCTTCTAAACCTTTCTAAATTATAAACTGGGTGAGTACATGAGAGGGTAATGGCAGAAACAAGCACATCAGGAGAGAGAGAGAGAGGTACCCTTGCAGAGAGCAATATGGGAGTCAAACCCAGTCCATGCCCTAACCCAGAGATATTGCAATCAGATGCAAATAGCAACATTGAGACATGATTGCAGATTTGAGTGGCTAATACCTACACAGAGAAGAATTCTTTATCACCAGCATCTGGGCTGCATCCCAATTGGTAACAATTCTGAAATGCCATTAATGTTTTATTATAGAAGGAATAAAATCTGAGAGAAGAAAAAGAGGAAGAGGGAAGAACACACATTTCTGTTACCAGCTTAGAGAAGGGGCCAGGAGGGAACGGCAGCGGGAGTGCCTTGGAACAGGGTCTTCATTTTATGATTGTGCAAATTCAAAGAAGGAATCATTTTTCACAAATTTATTTATTGCATGAGCTTTCGCGGGAGAAAATCCCACTTTGTCAGATGCTTACAGATGAATGGGAGCACCTGTAGGTGTCTGACAAAGTGGGATTTTCTCCCATGAAAGCTCATGTGATAAATAAATGTGTTAGTTTTTAAAAGTGTCACAGGACTTCTTGTTTGTTTTGCTGAACTAGACTGACACAGCCCCCCCTTTAGGATTTTCCTAGTTACCTATGTCCTCCAGTGTCACGCAGGAACTCTTCCCCCCCCTCGCCTGCCCCCACCAAATCTTGCCTGCCTGCATCAGGTTTCCAAGAGAAAATCACTGCAGATAAAAATCACTCTGTGTACATGGAGATAATAATAACTCTGATTAAATAACACTATAGGCCAGTCCCGGCTCATCTGCCTTGACATCACTGGAGCTGTGCTTATCCAGCTGCGCTGATATCCATCACTTTTCAGAGGAGCTGGTTGAATTTTTTTTTTTTGACACAACAGTTTCCCTGCAGAAAATGGACTGTCATCAGAATAGTTACAGACATGGGATGATTTCAGTGGAAATTTCACCAGAAGAAAGTAGAAATAAATCGTTCTGACTTTTGTGTTTTGTTTCGAGGTCAAAATGTTTCCTTTCAAAAAGGTAGACATATTTTGTTTTGCCTTGATCATTTCGATTCATTTTGTTTAAACTTTTCTGCTATGTTAAAATGTTAAATACGTCAGTAGGATGTTATTTATACAACACATATAGTTAATATTTTATATAATCATATTTCAAAAATTATCCAAGCAAAACGTTTTGATGTTCCCAAATCAGAATTGTCTTTGGAATTTCCATTCTGTGGTGAATTTTGGTTTTTGTTTCTGATTTGGAAATCTCAGCGTTTTCCATGCAATTGAAATTCCCTTTTCTGCCCAGCTCTATTCATCCTGGGGCTCCCTGCCATTGCTAAAGGACACCACCACTTGAGTTCTCTCAGCAGCCCTCAGGCCCTGTGCACAGCAGCAATGCTTTCTTGGGATGGGTCCTGAACGTCCTCAGTATCACGTGCACCTCACTGTCTGTGTCCATTCTGGACTAAGAGGAAATGTTATGCAGCGTGATCTCAGCCGACTGTTGTTAATAATTGTGTATTATGGGAGATGCACTCAACTGATTTAAACCCATGGGGCAGCTTTGGTAAGAGAGGCTTTAATTTATAGAAATGCTGCTGTCTGATAGCAATAAATAATTAGGGCGATTGCAAAAAAAAGGGTCATAAGCCACTGCCCTCCAACTCCATCCGGCTGCTCTTGTCCTGCTAATAAATTGGTTAATAAAAGGAGAGAGCGAGAGCCTGGATTCTGGGGTTATAAAAACAAATGACATTTTTATGTTTAGTGGACAGGAAAGAAACAGAGGCAGAGAAGTCAGTCGGGTGCGTTAGGAATCTCTGTGGTTTGCAGACTGAATTCCTTAATGACATTCTCATTAAAAGTTCCTGCTGTTTGCTTTCGCCTTCAGAACTGTCTGCATTGATAATGAGTAACTCCACTTGGAAGTTATTTACATAAGGTATTGTTCTCCTGTCACCGCCTGAGACAGCAGGGCGAGAAAGCCAGCGCGCTCAGCAGCAACCCAAGCACTACAAAGAGAAGGCAGGGAGTGCCTAACTGGCAATTCCTCTCCTGTTAGATGGGAGAAGACATAAAAAATGGGCTATCGTATGGGAGAATGGAGAAACAAGAGGTCCTTCAGAGAGCTGCATCCGTTGTGGCGGCTGCAGGCAGGATGCACAGCAGAGGTACTCTTCAGCCCAGAAAAGGTGCAGAGGGCAGGCCAGGTCCTCACTCAGTGCTGGTAGAGACACACTGATTTACACCCACTGAACATCCAGCCCAGAGCTCTTGCATGGACTACTTGCCACTGGATCTCCAAAGGACGAGCGCAGGAAGCCCAGCTTGCCATGTCCAGAGACTTACGGAGTGATGGCCACCAGACAGGAGACCAGACTTCTCCATCCCCAGAGACCCCAGCCTTGACAGCCAAAACCACCGGAAAGGTCCCTTTTGTGTGTTAGCTGCTCACCTTTCAGACACCTCTTTGGAACTGCCTGCTGCAATCCCAGCCAGAGATGGAGGGAGCGCATGGCCCCCAGCTCCCTCTCACACATGGCCTCGCTCTGCTCCCAGGAACCACTCCTTCCCTCTGCTCCTAGCCCTCTCTGATAACGGTTCCCAGCTTCCTGCCTTTCCCTGCCCACCTTCTTCCGCCCTCCTGTGGGTCTTCTCCCTTTCAGCTCAGCTTTCCTTTCTGGGGGAGATTCGTTTTCCTTGCCCCGACCTCCAGCTTTCCGACAGCATCGCTCTGTCTCCTTGCTGTGACACCGGTCCTGGGGAGCCGAGAGCTGGCCTGTGAGCTCACTGCGTGTTTGAAGAGGGCTCAGCGCCACAGGGTTCTGGCCCAGGTGCTGCTGCCGTGCAAATAACGTGCTGAACAGCATGTTCAGTTTCAACAAACCAATTTTGGACTGTTTAGTTTATGTTTTAGAACAGAACATTTAAAATAATTGCAATAAGCAGCCGTTCTGAAATGGGAAGTCAAAGTGTTGCCTCAGAGAAGGTCAAAATAGGACACATGGCCCTTATCAAAATGTATTTCTTCAGTTCTCTAAGGAAATCTTTGTCAAAGGTGATACACATCTGCAAACCAGTTTGCTTTTGCTTTGATAAATGGGTAAATGTTCCCCCAATTTCCAGCCAGGTCGACTTACAGTCCGATAACAAGACGAGGCGGCCTGAGGAAGAGATATCAGCCCCACTGTGCAGAGGAGGAGCTGAGAAATTAAGGGACTTGTTTAGGGTCAGAAAGAGAGTCTGTAGAGCCAGGATTTGGACTCAGAACTCTTGCCCCCAGGATAGTGCCAGACCTATAGCCCCTCCTGTCTCTGCAACAGAGGTCATATGTAAGGGGTGCAGCATCATCCACCTCTGCTTCCCAGTGCAACTTGAGAAAAGTACATGCAAAAAGCAACAGCAAAATAATACTGATGTGTCATCGAATTCCTGTCTTGTTCACATGATTGCTCTAGCTCCGCTGTATAGAACATGCACAGGAAAACAAGTCTTCTGCAAAGTTTATAGAACAGGGACATTACTAGATCAAAACTCAGCTGTTTTAGAAACTTCCCTGTGGCACTGACAAATAATATCGGACTTTGAAACCCCTCACACTCTAGTGAGTGAAGTGATGTTTAATCATTTAGGATCTTGTAGGATGAGAACAGACCAGTCACTTTTGCGTATAGCCTTTTTTCAGGATCTTTCACTTTCTGGATCTTATGGACTCAAGCTAGCCTACAATTTGTGAGTTGCAGAAAGTGCAGAGAAAAATGTAAAGGCGCCACCCCCCGTTTTCACGTCAGGCAAACACAGAAGAAAGGAAGAACATCAGCTAAATCTGTAAAAACCTCTTTTACTCAAAACTTCAGCTCTAGGCCTGACAGCAACCCTAGAAGTGCCTCCAAAAGTGACTCACTGGAAGCTGCCATGCCTCACTGTGTCCGGCAGAGCTGAGACGCTGTGCGCCCCCGCTGACTGCTCTAGCCAGCTCCAGCAGATGGTTTGGATTTTAATTCTCAGTAAATGTTGATGCATTGTGTTTATCCCTGGCTTGACTGGCAGAATTATGCCCACTCCTCTGGATGCCTCATGCATTTGTTCCTGAGTAAACTGTGTGGCTCCTTCTGAGCAGGAGACCGCAGGTCTCCAGCAATCTGGTCCCTAGGTGACACTGCTAGCCAAGAAGTTACTTTCTGCACCCTGCCAATGTTTTTGCTTGAGGTCCCACTTGGCTGGGGCAGCTATGACGGATCGCCCTAGGACCAGAATGCTCTCATAACAGCCGTGACAGGCAGCCCCATCAGAGCTTGTTATTTGTCTCCATAGCTGTGAACTGTATTGCTCCTGCCCAGCCCAGCTCTGGCCTTGGCTGGAGGAGCAGGCAGCGTGAGCGTTTCCCACACTGCTCTGCCAGCACACATCAATCCAGGCCTGCAATACCTCCAGAGGCAGTGTGCTGTCTCCTCTCCACCTGACCACCACACATCTGCTCCAGTCCTGAGCCCCACAAAGCTCTGCATGTGCACGTTAGTGCAGACGTGGCCCTCCCTGAGGCATCCCAGAGCCCGTGCTCCCCACACTGTCCCTCAGCGCCCTGCCCGCTTGGCCCGGCCATCTCAGCTCCTTTGTGACTCGCTGCATCCTGTTACTCCCGTCTCCGCACCGAGCGGTCAGCTGTCCGCACTGCCCATGCAGCTCACTGATGAACTTTCCAGCCACAGGTGCCCGCTCTGCAGGACGGCCATCCACTGGGCTACGCGAATAACATAGCTCGTCCCTTCTCCCAACACAACCAAATGCTGGAGGGAGGGAGAGGGTGAAAGCGAGCCAGCGAGTCTGTCCTAGCCTTTCCCAGGCTAAGCAGTAAAGTGAGCCCCCGGGAATGTCCCCCTCCCGCTCAGTGCCCTGGGTGCTGCTGCGTGACCCGTGTTCTCCCACCGGCTGCAGGAGCTGGCTAAGTGCACATTGTGCTCTGTCCAGGAGGCACAGCGCAGGGAGGACTGTGGTTTACTGGATCTGTGAGCCATCTCCAGGGGTGCTGAAGCTTTCATAGCCCCCCCCCCCCCCAAATCCATGATGTCACCTCAGCACAAGTAAAGGGCTCCTGACCCCCCCCCTCCCCCCGGAAAATGCTGGACAATGTCCTCGGCAAGGACATATTCCAGTGGTGTCAGGCTGGTTTACTCTTCTCGCCTTCTCACTCATAGGAATGTAATGTGAGGCCTCAGATTGTGCTTAGACACTGAAGTAGCAACCGAGTGGGGGTTTGCTAGTGGTGTTCCCCAAGGGTCGGTCCTAGGACCAGTCCTATTCAATTTATTCATAAATGATCTGGAGAAAGGGGTAAACAGTGAGGTAGCTAAGTTTGCAGACGATACTAAACTACTCAAGATAGTCAAGACCAAAGCAGATTGTGAAGAACTTCAAAAAGATCTCACAAAACTAAGTGATTGGGCATCCAAATGGCAAATGAAATTTAATGTGGATAAGTGTAAAGTAATGCACATTGGAAAAAATAACCCCAACTATACCTATAATATGACGGGGGCTAATTTGGCTACAACGAGTCAAGAAAAAGATCTTGGAGTCATTGTGGATAGTTCTCTGAAGATGTCCGTACAGTGTGCGGAGGCGGTCAAAAAAGCAAACAGGATGTTAGGGATCATTAAAAAGGGGATAGAAAATAAGACTGCAAATGTATTATTGCCCTTATATAAATCCATGGTACGCCCACATCTCGAATACTGTGTACAGATGTGGTCTCCTCATCTCAAAAAAGATATTCTATCACTAGAAAAGGTTCAGAAAAGGGCAACTAAAATGATTAGGGGTTTGGAGAGTGCCTCGTATGAGGAACGATTGAAAAGGCTGGGCCTCTTCAGCTTGGAAAAGAGGAGACTGAGGGGGGACATGATAGAAGTATATAAAATTATGACTGATGTGGAAAAAGTGGACAAGGAAAAGTTGTTTAAATACTCCCATAATACAAGAACCAGGGGTCACCAAATGAAACTGATAGGTAGCAGGTTCAAAACAAATAAAAGGAAGTTCTTCTTCACACAACGCACAGTCAACTTGTGGAACTCCTTACCTGAGGAGGTTGTGAAGGCTGGGACTATAACAATATTTAAAAGGGAACTGGATAAGTTCATGGGGGCTAAGTCCATAAATGGCTATTATCCAGAAAGGGGTTAAGAATGGTGTCCCTAGCCTCTGTTTATCAGAGGATGGAGACGGATGGCAGGAGAGTGATCACTTGATCATTGCCTGTTAGGTTCACTCCCTCTGGGGCACCTGGGCACTGGCCACTGTCGGTAGACAGATACTGGGCTGGATGGACCTCTGGTCTGACCCAGTACGGCCTTTCTTATGTTCTTATGTTTGAAAATCAGGCGTTCGGTTCAATTCATTACCTAACTGTGGGGCTGGGGCCTAGCTTTAGACCCCCACACTTGAGAGCTTGGGCCTAGGTCTTGGCCAGTTTAGAATTTCCTTGGCGATGTTGCAGCTGGGATGGCCAAGAAGCAGCTTTCCCACCCCATGAACCTTTTACTGTCCCTGAGAGCTACAGCAGGTCAAAATCTAACATTTGTTCCAAACCAAAAAACTGATTTGGGGCAGTTCAATTTCAAACATTCAGTGTAAAATTGTTAAAAACATTTCATTTGGATTTTGACTGTCTTAATTTTTTAAACTACAATGCGCTTAAATTACAAAATAAAAATTCATTTGGAACTGGAAAAACTAGAATTTTCCTTTTGAAAATGGTGAACCAGACCATTCTTTACACATGCTAAATGGTTCTTGTCAAAAAATTTTGAGTGGAAAAAACTGTTACAATCTCCCTTTCCCATGAAAATGTTCTGTTTAACCAAACTGGCATCTTCCAACAAAAATGTTTTGTCAAAAATTTCCTGCCCAGTTTGATCATGAATTACAGTTTGATCATGAATTACACTCATTTCCACAGCAATCAGTTGTTACGTATCAGACACCGTGTGAATTTACAGCTCTGACAAGTGTGTGCATGATCACATTAATCAAGGACCTGGCTTGCTTTTCAGAGTAAAGTGAGTCATATGTGCATGTGCACGCATGAGCACACAGAATCTGGATGGGCGTGTGTGTACACACGTGAAAGAGTCTGACTGACAGTAAGGTGTGCGTGCACACACAGTGTGGGTGACAGTGAGGTGCGCACACACACACACACAGTGCGGGTGACAGTGAGGTGTGCGCACACGCACACACACACACACACAGTGCGGGTGACAGTGAGGTGCGCGCACACACACACACACACACACACACACACACACACACACACACACAC
>ML685804.1:15800299-15814799 GCA_007922175.1 Pelusios castaneus | reverse complement strand
CACACACACACACACACACACACACACACACACACACACACACACACACACACAGAGTGAGGTGCATGCTTTCCTAACCCCATGGCCCGTCACCCTCCATTAGTTCCTTTTCCTTCCCCCAAATCTTTACCCCTCAGCAGAGGCTGAGGAACGGACTCCGGTGCTGCCCCTCCCAAGAAGAGCGGTGCACAAAGAGCTGTAAGAAATTGCCCGGATGCAGTGAAAGATTTTCATGGCAAGAAATGAAAGAAAATGTTCCTGGTGATGAAGTGAAAAATAAAATATAGTTTCAGAAAATGGCTCTTTGTTGCCTGGTGGGTGGGGGGAGGGATAACACAGACAAAGGTGCCGAAGGTCTCAATCATTTCACCGCTTAATTATTCCATCTCTCACACGGCGTCTTTGGCAATTAGAATAATCATTCATGCCAGTGCTTTAGCGGGGACTCTCCCATTCGTTCTGTGAGGTATCAGGGCTGGTTTGTAATTTCTTTTTTTTTTAACTTTAGTGGTGACCTGCGACTAACGGAGAAATAAAAGTTTTTTGAAATATTAGTTTAATAAGATATGAGAATAATATTAAGGATATGAGTCTCCCTTATTTATTATTTATATGTATAGTGTGATTTAGCGATACACTTGCACCAAACAAGTCACTTACAAAGAGTGGCTTCTATCTCTCTCTATATATTAAAAAACCCTACAATATTCGCCTGGAGATTCTGGCCACATATTTGGAGATTGTGATTTAACATACACAGTTTATCAAGGCTGCTGTGCTGCACAGAGAGACTCGGGTTTTATGTAAGGATATAAATAATCAGTGCACATAGCAACTTTAAATTACTGCTAATGTGTTTTACTTATGTTCCCACTAGAACGATCTGTGAAATAACAGGGAGATGCTAGGCACACACTTGACAGATAATATCCATGCGTTTCCATTTTTATTATTTTTATACACTTCTTATTAAGCCAAGTGGTTTAGTTCACGCCTGTGCAGTCCAGTCTTGCTTGTGGACCAGGGAAAGCATGTGAAATGTGTGCTTAACATTGCACTGAAAAGCTGCCCGCCTGCCAGAGCCTGGTGATTTGCTCTGTGGTGGAGTCCTAGGGAGTCGGGAGCATGTGTCGGTCTGTGGGGAGCAGTGCCACGGTCTCATTCGGCCACCCCACATCGGTGCCTCACCCACATTTTGTTGCTGCGTGCGGGAACCCATGAAGCTTGCCAGCAGCCACTTCTCCTGATCAAAGTGAGGCAGCCGCAGATTTCGAGCCAGTTGTTTCCCATCCCCTCCTCTCTGTGGCGTCACCTTTTCTGGCTGGAGCGGCCCAGGTGACTCTACCCCACAGTCCTGGTGTCAGGTTTGTGATGGAGCTGGCCGGAAGGTGCCCGGGGACCATTCACACTGGAGCTCCTGGCTGTGGCTGGGGGAGATCCACCTTGTTCCCTTCGTCTGGCTGGTTCTGCGAGGTTGGCAGGTCTTCAGTGGCCTCGCTGCCTGTCCGAGTCCAAGCCCCGCTTCTGAGTGAGTGGTTTCTGGGCACGTTATTGCAGTGGGGGTGGAGACGGCCACCAAATATTCAGAGGCTCCACTGGCTCTGTAAGCCGCCCAAGTTAGGATGCTCCACTCCGAGGTTTACCCCAGCCTTTGGACTGGAGCGAGGGCCAGGAATGGTGCAGCTCTGGCCATGCCGGGGAAGCAAAATTCCCATTAATCCCGGTGGGAGCAGACACAGAGTCATACATAAGGGACCCAAGGTCAATGATTGTCAAATAGGACTGGTAGCTTCCTTGGCTTTTTTCTCTCTTTTTTTTTGTAGTGGAAGGAGCAACACCCGCTACGAAGGGCCATGGATAGCTTATATGTCTTTGGTAGCGGAGCCATTAATTGGGCTGATATTGTTTCCAGGATCGTCCTCAAATCACATGGCCAAAGAGTTAGCAGCCACAAGAGCAAAGCATCACCCGAAAAGCCAAACACCAAACGGAGATTGAAGAGAGGGCTGCACTACAGCTGAACCAACATCTGTTCCACCAGGGACTGAACATTTGCCGGACTGACAGCAGGTATACAAAGAGCGCTGGGTGACAGAGCAGGTAGCAGCTACATCAGACAATGTACACATGTGGGCGGATGTGCGCACGCACGCACACGCACGCACAGACTAACAGGCAGTTTTCCATTACTACAGAATTGGGTGGGAAAAAAATACCCTATTCATAGAAAAAGCCCTTTTGGATCTTTAATTAAAAACCAGGGTTCACAGCACCAGGGCACTGAATTCTACTAGTTAATCTACATCACTTCATTTCACCACCAACTTCCATACTCCACAAAACTGCTGGAGACAATTTTTATTGATTGCTCTTCAAACCGTCAAAAGCGTCTCTGGCTGATCATACGTTACCCCCAGACACCTTGTGCATTTCAGATAATAACTTGGTGCTCTAGAGAAGAAATGAATTGGATGTGCAGTCAGTAACTGTCCAAGTGAATCATGTTACTATATGTCAGTGGCCTAGGCTCTGACTATCATTTTAACAGAGGGAAATCTGCTATTTTCATGGCTGTTTGAAATTATTTTCCAGATGAATAAGATATAACAACAACTACTTACAATAAAGAATAATATGGGGCATCTATTTGCTATTTGGAAAGAAATCCTTCAAGCGTAATTCTGTTAACTATTATTTAATCTGTGACTACAAATGTGAAATTTTGCAACAGTAAAACAGTGTTTAGGAAATTGGACTCAATTTGCTGCTGCTGGCATCTCACATCATTTGATGTCAATGATAAGAATTTATATGGGAAATGGAATGTCATCGAAATACTATTGAGTTAAGATGGTTCATAATGTCAGGCATTAGCAGCAGCAGTTTATTTTGCATAAACAATTGCAATGTTTAGAAGTATTCCCCATTTTCCAAGTTGATCTTCCACATGGAGTTAATTTGAAATAACTGCAAGAAGACTGACAATTTAAAGGGAGCTGTAACTCGACCTGCTAACACCCCTGCAACTTGCATAGCACTGAGGTTGAAATCGGCAATTCAAATGTAGGTCCCTGTAGCTAGAAAGTAACGCTAACCTTGCTTTTCCAGTTCCTCCAGTCTATTTCACCATAGCAACATGGCTCCTCCCTTGCCTGCAGCCCTGGGAAGTTTTCAATTAATTCCTCTCTCTGCATACAGCACTGTGCCTCTCTGTTGTGCCTGCAGTAGAGAAACAGCAAGGAAATCTTTTCCTGCTGTTTTTTTCTTTAGAGAAGAAGGGAGGGGGAGTGAGCGGAGAATGACTGCCTCCCTGAAAGCCCCTGCACCTAATACCCACAGTGCGATGCATTTCAGGAAGTCATATGAGCAGTGGGGATGCAAGACCTCTAGCAAGCAATTTTCTGTGATCACTCGCCTTTGCCTTCTGTAATTCAACAGCCTAAAATCAAATTACAATCCCATCCCCAGTGTAGACAAGCCCTGAAACTCTCTGCCAAGAGCAACATGCAGAATCATGTGTGTCCTCTGGGGCTGAAGTTAGCAGCACTCTAATCTAAGATGGGTCAGCCCTGCTACAGACATAATGGTGCCATCCTCTGGTGCAGGGGAAACTTGGGTCATGGACTCAGAAAAATAGACAAATTGCTAAGACAGCGAACAAAAGAATAGCATAAGCAAGTAGGGACAAAATCAGAGAGGCGAAGGCACAAAATAAGTTACATCTAGCATGGGACACAAAAAGCAATAAGAAGAGGTTCTTTAAATGCATTAGGAAAAAAAGAAAGATGTAGGTAAGTCCTCTGCTTATCAGGGAACAAAAGCTAGTAACGGATGACATCAAGAAAGCTGAGGTGTTCAATGGCTATTTTCCTTCAGTCCACATTATAAAGGTTAATGGTGACCAAATACTCCACACACTCAATATTAACGAGGGAGAAGGAACACAAGCCAAAATAGGGAATGAAAAGGTTGAAGAACATTTAGATAAATAATTATATATAGTCAGGGCTGCACAACCTGATGAAATTCATCCTAGAGTACTTCAGGAATTAGCTGAAGTAATCTCAGAACTCTTCATAATTATTGCGGAGAACTCCTGGCGGATGGGGGAGGTCCCAAAAGGGCAAACATGGTACCTATCTTTATACAGAGGAGCAAAAAGGACCCAGGAAGCTTTCAGGCGGTCACCCTAGCTTTGACACCCTGGAAGACACCGGAACAAATCATTCAATAGTCAATCCACAAGTACCTGGAGGACAACAGGATTATAAGGAAAAACCAGCATGGATTTGTCAAGAACAAATTATGTCAATGTCAAGTCAACCATATTTCCTTCTTTGACAGGGTTACTGGCCGAGTGGATCAGGGGAAGCAGAAGATGGAATGTATCTTGGTTTTAGGAAGGCTTTTGACATAGTCACACAGGGAAACGTGGTCTAGGTGTGACTACTATATGCTGGGTGCACAGCTTGTTGACAGACTGTACTCAGCGAGTAGTTAACAATGGTTTGCTGTCAGACTGGGAGGGTGCATCTAGCGGGGTTCTGTGGGCATCAGGTCTGGGTCCAGTACTACTCAATATTGTCACTAATGACATGGATGGTGTAATGAGGAGTTTACAGATGACATTGAGCTGGGATGGGAATTGAAAAGGACCTAGACAAGTTAGAGGATTGCTCTGAATTCACCAGAATGGAATTCAGTAAAGACTAACATGGAGAACTTGACGTAGGAAGGGAAAATCAAATGGATGGCCAAATGGGCAAGCCCTGGCTAGACAGCATAGCTGAAAACGACCTGGGGCTTACAGTGGATCACACGCTGACTGAGTAACAATGTCCTAACAGGAGTGTCGGACGTAAGACGCAGGAAGTTACTGTCCTGCTCAACTTGCACTGGTGAGGCCTCAGCAGTTCTGTTCCAGTTCTGGGCACCACCCTTTAGGAAAGACGTGGACAAAGTGCAGAGAGTCCAGAGCGCAGCAAAAATGACGAAAGGTTTAAAAACCTGACCTATATGGAACAGTATTGAAAAAGACAGAGGCAAATTATAGTTACTCCGATTCTCAAAATAGTGCATAAATTAGCCAGAGTCCATGGGGACTATTACCAGCAAGGTTGCTGGCATCACATTCCACCAGCAAGATGGAGAAAAAGGAGGTCACTCAAGAACAGGCAAGAGAAAAATAAATCCTGGCTAAATTTGAAATAAATCTGGCTTTCTTTTCCTGTGTCCCCCCGTCCTGCTAGCCTGGAAAGGGTGCCTTACCCAGCTCTCCTCACCTTCCTCTGGCACCTCTTCTAGTACCAAATTTCTCCAACCACCCGGTGACAAGGCACTTTTTATTCCCGTCATCACTGCAGCGCACCCTCTTCTTTGTCATGTCCGGGGTCAGATTGAGTTTGCAGGTTAGAAACATTTTGATTTAAATTCAGGAGGAGAAAGAAAAACTAGGTAAAGGACAAGACTCATTCTGAAAGCCTTCAATATTTTGTCAGTTTTATCCAGTGAGATCACCTGGCTCAAAGACCCTGAGTGGAAACAGTCTGGTTTATTGTCCCTTGGACTGGCCTTAGCCAGTCAGAGTCCAGGGACAATAGACAGCTATTGACACCCAACCCATGTACTCGATTTCAGTAAAAGTACAATATGCAAATCCATGTGCAAATCCCTGCACTCTGATTTGCACAAGACCTCAGGACCCTCACAACAAACACAACTGCCTCAAAGTCTTTGTTCACCCCTCAGAGGTCTAAACAATATTTTTAATCCAATCATATTTCAGGAAATAGGTTTAATTATTACACATTTCAGTATATGGTAACTCGAGCGTGCATCCAGCAGTGCAATAAATAGAGATGAGCATATAATTCACAACAAACAGTAATTTTTGCCTCTTTCTGTATGTGTGGAGTACCAGCAGTCACTGCGGGATTCACTCCAGTTCATATGCTAGTCAAAAATATTTGACAGGTTTTGACATTAATTTTTTTCAATCCCCACACATTTATCTTCTCTGCAAGAATTTGCTATTCAGACTGTGCTGCTCAGTTCTGATTGGTCAGAGAAGGCACCTGGCAATGCTATTCCCTGATTGGGTGAGGGTGCAAATATTTCCGGTGCCAGTACACGAGCAAGCAAATTTAAAATTCAGTCTCCACAAATATACATGCACGTGACTTGGACATTCGCTTCCACCAGTCAAAATCCACCCCGTGGCATGATGCTGACAGCTGGCACAAACCAGCGGAGAGTGTGGGTGGGGCACATGCAATGAGAAGAGTGGGCAGTACGTACCCTCCCCACCCGGCTAAGAGCCATTGCAGCAATAACACCCCTGCTGGGGTCTTCTTTAGCCTTCCCCACCGCTGTGCTCCAGCCCCTTTCACCTCCTCTCACGCACAGCCCGGAGCTGACGGCCTGCCACCCCCCATGCTTGGAAGTGCTTTCCCGAATGTAGCCGTTAACCCCCACCAGTCCCTCACAAGCCCCACACAAAGCGATTGCTACAGGAAAGCAGATTGCTCCTAAAGCAGAGAGGGATCTGAGCTGCGTCTGTACCACGTGCGGCTCTGTCAGATTTAGCACTGCAGCCCTGGCCCTGTGCCCCGTCCGCTCCCTGAGGCATGTTCTAGGCTCACGGGTCAGTCAAGTCCTTCTGTAGATTGCAAGCTCTTTGAGGCAGCTGGGGGAGAAAGGCACAGAACTGAGCTGTCCCTGGCCCCACAGCAGTAATGGCTAGCCGAGAACCGGCTTTCCACCACCAGACAGTCGCTAATGTTTCTGTGGAGCATCCCCATGAGCTGTCAGCCGAGGATGTGCCCAGCGCGTCACGGGGAGTCACTTCCAGCTGTATGGGATTCCTGCAGCCCAGCCTGTGCTCTGGCTACGAGAACACTTCATCTTCAGGCTGCACGAATGCTGCCACTCCACAGTGACGCAGGCCACGGCCTGGCCTGGAAAAATAGGGCCTGCCAGAGATAAGACCAGCAGCGCTCTTTGGGAGTCACTCAGCGCGCTGCTCCCCAGCCGTGCGATGCAGCATCCTCAGCTGCAGCAGTCAGTCACAGAAATACTCTTGTGAACCGTGAAGGAAACGATGTTCTGCACATTTCCACATGCCAGGCCGAGGAGCCAGAATTGCAATGCCCCATAGCAGGCACAGGGTCACTGCTCCATATTAGCCATTGTGTTCACAAATGCTGTTCGGGGATCTAGCTGCATTTAACATTTAACACAGCTACGCATTATTGGAGCCCGCTGCCTAGGCGTCAGTAAAGAGGCCAGATGCTATCAAAGCTGGCTAGGTGTTATGATGGCTAGTGGATGTTGTGAAGCTGTGCGGCTCTCTGAGTGGATTGGGAACCAGTTCATTCTCCATGTCTCCAGCCAGTCAGTGCTTTGAAGACACTTTTCACTATGGTGCCTAAGTGCACATCTGCTTCCCAGGAACTCCTCAAGCACCAAACTGATGGAGCGCTCCTGGGCCCGGCTCTGCGGAGCGAATACTTGTGGGAGCCCCTTAACCACGAGGATCAGGTGAGCAGGGTAGTCATAGTCCGGCTCCTCTTTCTTACTCTGCATTGGAACTGCCCAGCTCCCAGGAAATGATTATAAAACGTAATCTGCAGCCTGAGGAAGAAGTCCAGATTAAACTCCTCCGATGCCATAGCAGTGAGGACAGCAAGTCCCGTCTAACGCAGAAGACTCATAACCTCAGGATTAGTTAGCGCAAAGCTAGAGGGATGTTAAATGTCCAGGTAACTGTAACATTAGACACAATTGACATGAGATACAATCCTGACTCTCTACTTTGGTTCTCCCAAAACATTTACCTCTTCAGAGCTGCCTGGGGGAAGTCCGGGGCCACACCCACGAGGCCATACATTGTGGTTCCCCTCTGATGGCTGTTCTCTGCCCCAGGGCAATTTGGGGGAAGCTCACACTGTTGCAGGCCACCTGGGGCCTGCTTGGGAGTTACACAGAAGATATCATTCTCCGGGGCTGTTGACATGCACCTCTCACCAGCCCGGGAAGACTCAGAACAGGAGAAAAAACAGCCGCTTGTCAGCAAAGCATGGAACGTTGCATGTCTTCAGAGCTGTGTCAGGTGGAGGAGAAGCGGCCCTGAGACAGAGGGAGCTGTGAGCATAAACATATGCACATAACAACTGAGCTTTGGACAAGTGGACAAACGCTCGAGCACATGAGCGTCACAGACCACTGGGTCTGGCGCCAAACCGCTTCTTCATCGGCTGCTGGCAGTCACTCTGGAGCGGAAGCGGTGCTCTGGATCTCAGGATTGCAGAAACCTCTGGCAGCGGCCCATGGAGTGGCAGAGTTTACCTGTGCTCCCCTCTCGAAGGGCCAGGCAGAGGTGCTCACTGTGGCACCGGCTGCTGGGGGCACCAAGGGGAAGCGGACCCTGGCACAGGCACATACGGCCAGCTGAGCCTGAGCCGGTTTAGTTTTCCCCTACAGAGAGAAGGAGGGTCTGGTCTGTGTCTGAGTGGGGGCAGACCAGGGCAAAGGAGGCTGCACCCCTTCGGGGAAGACTTGGCTGGCCAGGACTTTCCAAAGTGACCAGTGATTTTGGAGGCCCATCCTGAGACTCCCCGACAGTGCTGAGCACCCCACAAACTGGGCCTCAAAATTACCAGGCACTTTGAAAGTCTTGGCCAGGCCTTTCCCCACCGGGTCAGTGTGGGGCAGGGAGCTGTGGGGAGAACACGCTCGGCCCCTGGACTGGGTATGTCTCACCTCACTCCCCATCAGAGCTTCACCCTCCCAGCTGATCAAAGAGCAGCACAGGTGCCCGAGGGAGTCTCTGACTGCTTAGCCCAAGCATGGGGCAAGCTGGGACAGTGGGTTTCCTTCAGCAAGGGTGCCACAAAAATCCTCTGGGAACCCCAGGAGGGAATGAGTTGTGCTAGGACTCAGCACTGGGGGGCTGTCGTCTCCAGAGGGAAGCTGGCAGGGAAGAGACGGCAGAGGTGTCACTCAGCCTGGCTGATGGGCACTGGGAAACATGCTGTTCTCGCACCCAGCAAGCGGAGCTTGTGGGAAACTGTCTCTGACTCTGCAGCCCGAGGAGGAGGGCACACGGGAGAGCAGGGAAAAGCAGGCCAGTATCAGTCAAACGAGCCCCTCATTCGTCTTCTGGAAACCGGAAGATAAGGCTGTGAAAGGGACAGCTGCTCCTTCTGCTGGGAAGTAGAAGGGGGCCTCCTGTAGCAAATTTGTCAGTGACAGCCAAATTTCCCACACGCAGGATTTCTCAGGAGCACTTCAAGGAACGGCTCAGTTTCCAGAAGAGCTTTATCCGCCCCTGGCTAGGCACAGCTGTGTACTGGCCTTAAAAATCCCCACAGACCCTCACACAGGAGCCACAGGGCTCTGCCCCACGCCCACCCCAGGCCCAGTGCTGTACGGCTAAGGAATTCTTCCTCCGCTGCAGCACCCTCCTCCCACAGCTCTGCGGTGGCCAGTCCACCTCTCCATGGGAGCCTTCCTCCACCCTTTCCCTCCCCCCAGCTCTGGCCTAGGCGCCCAGCCCCACCTCACAGTGAGCCAGGTCCATACAGTTTAAAAGGCACCTACAGAAGGGTCAGTACGCCTGGGCTTTTTCAATAAAACTGCCACATCTTCCTCATTTACTAACCTGTTGTAGAGCTGCATCAGGTCCAATCCCTGCACTGAGACAGGACCAAGTAAACCGAGACCATCCCTGACGGGGCTTTCTCCAACCTGTCCCCATCTCAGTTTGAGACCTTGTCTGACAAGGATCCAAGGTAGATCCAGAGGTGAGGCAAATCACCCGACCCTACGTGTAATTACCATTTTTTACAAAACCGGTCCCAGCCTGGACACTGCCCAGCACATGGTGGGCTCCTCCATCGTGTAATTTACAGAGATGCATCTAGAAATGTAGATCAGGCCGCCTGACATCCCAGGTGAGGGTGGATGGAATCGATGGCCCCTGGGGGCGATCGATTTCCTATGCAGAATGGATTGGTTTCATCTCTTTGGTTTCACCTTGTCAAAATCCTGTTTGATGTACTTTAGCCTGGAGAGGGATTTTAAGGATGTCGCTGCGTTTTGTAATCTTGCTGTGTCTCATTAATTACCCTGCGCACTATAAGGCAGGGAGCGTTACTGGAGCCCTGGCCGAGGTGCACGTTCTTCACACAGCGCCTGTCCAAAACAAGCTACATGGCATTTTTACCAAGAAAGGCTTTTCTCGGGGCCATGTTGGGCTGAGATATTCGGCTGCCTTATTGCTGATTTACCCCAGTGGGCCAGTGGATGTAAATAGCCCATAATCTGCACACATGCTCAGGACCCAAGTCTGTCCTGATGTAAACAGGGACAGCGCCCTTTGTGCGGGGCAGAACTGAATCCACAAGGGAGACCTCTGCTGTAGCCCCAGTTCTGATGTGGGAGACAAGGGCTTTTGGTTGGTTTGGACTATTTGCTCCCTGAGGAATGAGGAGCCGCCGAACTAGCTAGTTTAGATAAAAGGAGACCAGATCTGCATCTTCTCCAAACCGTGATCAGAAACGAAATGTTCTGGGGTTCAGAAAGGAGTGGGAAAGTTCACTGTGTTTTAGATGTTTCTGTGTAATTCCTGGGGCCATCTGGGACTGGAAGCAAATGAACCCAAGTACCACAAGCGAGTATCTCCAATCGTTTCTGACCTGGCTGATTGTAAGCAACAAATATTGGCAGTCTCAAATGGTTCTTGTTATTGACCTCCTGAGGTCATGGAGGGTCAGAGTGCGTTCTCTATTGACCCTTCAGAATGAATGGGGGTCACCCATCCCTGGACAGGATGGCTCCCCGCTGCCAGGTGTCCAGCAATCACTGCAGCGCACACTGGCTGCAATCCAGCACGAATGTGAGCACGTGCTGCCTGTGGGGAGCAGCAGTGCTGGGACAGGGCCCCTGGCAGGAATTGCATCTCACACGGGTCCCAGAGAGCTTGTCCTGCAGAGAAGGGCGCAAGCTGCATGGTCTGGGGGGCAAAACAAAGCATTTTGCTTCCCTCCATTCCTCTGCCTGCCAGTCTGCTGCCCCTTGGTCTTGGCCGGGACACACCAGACATTTTTATTTTCTTTCTCTGCTGTGTCTCACCCCTGCTCTGTCCCCCAGATCCCACACACTGAGCATGCACAAGGAAGATGCAAACAGCACCATTCTCCTGGAGCCACTTCCCTTAGGGTGAGGAATAAAACAAAGGAATGTTATGTGCCTGCGAGGAGTGTAGCCATACACTAAGCTGGGGCAGCTGAGGGCAAACGGACTAGTCTCCTAATAGGTTTCTCTTAGCAAAGTTATTTCTAGGTGCTTTGGTCTGGCCCAAATTCTGCTGTGTCCAATTACTCTCTTGGGTGAGGTTCCTGAATGCAACGTATTGATCAATTGTCAGGCGGGTCTGCGGTCTGTTCTGTGCTTTACCTCTGCTCTTCTCCAGGTAATCAATGCTATTTTTATAGCTACGGGAATTAGTCAATATACAGAAGCTATCTGAATTGATTTGTCTAAGGCCTTCACTCTGGTAGGTGATCAGTTATCTCAGATGGCATCAAGCCTGCAGCAGATGGGATCTCTAGCTGCGTACGGGACTGAGCGTGAGCAGCCGTGTCTATCGGCGTCCCATGAGGGAGAAGCCTGGGACAGACAGTGCTACCATGTGATCTGGCTTTGGGGTCTGGCAAAGGCTCTCCCCTCGCTTTTCACACAGTGACCCACTGAGTCAAAGCCAAGCGCTGCCCTGGCTGTGCTTGCGATTTTATTGCTGTTCTATCCAGGCCCAGCGAGGCAGAGCAGATACAGCAGGCAGACAGGACAGAGGGGGGAAGGAACTTGCTCAGGGTGACACAGAAAGTCAGTGGCAGGGTCAGAAATAGAGCTTCCAGTCCTGGGCTCTCGACCACACGCTGTCTCCCACTGACGCGTTTTCCCCATTACCCCCTGAAAAGCAGTGCCTGGGGCCATGTGCGGGGCCGGGAGAAGGAAGCTGGCGCCAGCATGCAGGGGTGGTGATGGCATCGCCTGAACAGCGATCACGCCAGGCCCCTGCTTCCTGCGCTTGAAATAAATAGTGGTGTCCAGGATCCCCAGGAGCAAGCGCAGCCTCCCCTTGAACTCCTCTGCCGTGGGAAGAGCCCAGCCACCACGTACAGCTGCGGGACAGAACTTTCCGGGCCAAAACTTTTTGAAAAAACAACCAACCAAGTAAAGAAAACCAAGCAGATTCAGTGCCACAGAAATCCTTGCAAATTCACGTCAGTTGCCTTGAACCGTTCAAGCCAACCTTCCCCCCACAAAAAAGAACCCCAAAGAGTCAGTGTCTTGAAACGACTTTTTGTTTTCAAAATTTTACAAAATTGTCAGAACAGTTCAAAATGGAAATGAAGTAAAACGTTTTGTTCAACCCCAGAGCACTTTCCCCTGACATTTGGACTTGCCAGCGCGTGGAAAGATCCCCCAGTCTTTGCAGAGTCCCAGTCCAGTGAGCAAGGGTTGTTCTGTATTGCCAGCTCACTCCATCAGCTTGTACCTCCTGACATCACTTTGCTTCCGTCTCACTGCTAGAAAGAACCGTCCCTGTCTCCTTCCCGCTGTGTTCAGTTAGGGAAGCACACTTCATACTTCGCCTGCATTCATGTTGCCTTATAATTAAATGGATGCATGGAAGTTTTGACACTAACTTTTATGAGAACAAAACACACAGGATTATTGGGACATATGATACTATCCAATAAGCTCTTAGGGGATTTGCTTGCATTAATGTTTCATTAGTGCAAAGGAAGATCCCATTCACTTTCCTACAGGATATGGATTTCATAGAGAACTCCAGCCCCTCGAAAGTCCTTTCTCACAGCACAGCATGAGAATGAAATGGGAGAAGGAGTCAATGTCTTCTATTAATCTGTGGCAGGTGAGAAGTGTGAGATATGGTCACTTCAGACTCATCGATGCTTTGCACTAATGAGACCTCAAAACTAATTGAACTGAAATCTGATGGAAAGCGTTTCCTCCATTTTATCGTCCGTCACTCACTTTCGGGGTATATTGTAGCTTTGGATGCCGGTGCAATTAGAAGAGGTGACGCCAGCCTCCCTGCCCAGCACTCCCCAACTTGCTGGGCGTTCATGCTCAGGCTTTTTATTCATGATTCTTTGGAGTTATTCACCTGTGGCCTAAGAAGGTGAGTGTGCATCTTCTCCGCCTGCCATCTGCAGCTGGGAAACAATCAGATCTCTTTGCTGGGACATTTAGCAAGAAGAAGACTGAGCGGGGATTTGATAGCAACCTTCAGCTACTTGAAGAGGTGCTCCAAAGAGGAGGGAGCTAGGCTGTTCTCGAGGGTAACAGAGGACAGAACAAGGAGCAATGGTTTCAAGTTGCAGCTGGGGAGGTCGAGGTTGGATATTAGGGAAAACGTTCTCACTAGGAGGGTGGTGAAGCACTGGAATGGGTTACCTAGGGAGGTGGTAGAATCTCCGTCTTTGGAGATATTTAAGGCCCGGTTAGACAAACCCTGGCTGGGGTGATTTAGGGGGAGTGGTCCTGCTTTTAGCAGGGGGTTGGAATAGATGACCTCGTGAGGTCCCTTCCAACCCTATTATTCTATGATTCTAAGCTAGACAATCACAAGATTTGCTTCAGCAGCCTCATGGCCTGTTTTCATGGCTTGGAGTGAGGGGGGCAAATTTCTCCTCAGCACAAATTAGTGGGGTCTCTTGTTGCAACAGACACTTGGCTCTGGGCAGGGCCAGCCACAAGGGACTGCCTAGAATCTAGTGCTGTCTGCCTGCCTACTGGGTTAGAGACTCAGACCATCCCCTGCCAGTCCCTGCATGGTGCCAAGCAGAGAATGCAAGGTTATTGTGTTCTGGTGAGTGGGACTCAAACTCTCCCTCACTCCCAGGAGTACGGAGGGGAAGGGTGTGGGGCACTGGGCAAAGATGTGCGCTGGGGAATGGGAGATTTTCAATAAATAGAGGTGCGTAGCTCCCTGGCTTGCTCCTTGGTGCTCCTCCTGTGCCGTGGCCGGGCACCAGAAGGCTGGCTTGCATTCGTTGTGCCCTGTGGGCTGGGCAGGGGCCACCCTGCCTGCTCATCTGCCTGCTTTTGTACAGCAGTGGCCACCTGCGCACTATCTGCAGGCCACTCCCTGTTCGAGAACTACGGCAGCTCTTCACTTCCAGCTGCTCTCAGTACCGAGAGGCGGCATGTGGCCAGGAGATCCTGGGCCATGTCTACACTTGTAAAGGTAAATCGACCTAACAGAGTGGCTGAACTTTAAGTCGACTTAAGTCAACCTTGTTAAGTCGACTTAACAGTAGACATAGCCGTCCACACCGGCTTCAACTCGAGTTCATAAGGTCGATTTAGTGCTATTCCCATCCACACCGGCTTCAACTCGAGTTCATAAGGTCGATTTAGCGCTATTCCCATCCACACCGGCTTCAACTCGAGTTCATAAGGTCGA
>ML685804.1:15780988-15800289 GCA_007922175.1 Pelusios castaneus | reverse complement strand
GCTATTCCCATCCACACCGGCTTCAACTCGAGTTCATAAGGTCGACTTAGCGCTATTCCCGTCCACACCGGCTTCATGTCGAGTTAATAAGGTCGATTTAGCGCTATTCCCGTCAACACTGGCATCAAGTCGAGTTAATAAGAGGTGGAGTTACTGAATCAACTTGGGGAAGTGCTTAAGTCGACTTAATAAAAGCCCAGCATGGACGCAGCTGCAGGGCTGGAAGAATGTGCGGTCCCCTCTTGCCCAGGCCCAGGGAAACGCATGCTCTGTGAACGCACGCCAGTTCCTCGGGTTTGCAGGGATCTTTCAGGCCAGGCCTAAGTCAAATATCTGGCTGCAGGCTGCAGATGCTAACACATCCGGGGCTGATGCTGTGTCCGAACGACGGGCTGTGCAGCTCACACACACGTGACGGAACACATTCATTGCACAGACAGTTTTGGTCACTAAACAAACCCCCGCTTCCGTTTTCCCCTTTTAACCATGAAGCTTGAATGAAGGCCTTAGGTCCACGCCCAGCAAATTCCAGTCATCTAACCCCTACGGCAGGGAAGAAAGGGGAATGCATGCACAAAGAGAAAACAATGCCGTCTGTCTGAAAAGAGCTCAGAGCAGCTAATAAATGCTAATGACAAAATAATGCATGGGGGTTTAAGGCTGGGTGCTTTTTATCAGCAAATTAGCAGTTATTATGCTGTAAATGCATTTAACAATAATTTGTTTCAATAACTGTAGAAGTGGTATTTTAAAAATATACATTATATTTAGAGTACTTCATCCATGAAGGGCTATTATTGTTTCCCCTCCCAAGAGAGTTATAAAGGTCTCTCTTACAAGTGAGAGAAATACAGTCATCACCCTTCACAGCTCAGCTCTTCTCTTTTATTCTGTGCAGAGCCGTCGGAAGTTTGGGTTTGTCGAGGGAGGAGAGAGCATCTGTGGAGAGGTTGGTGCTGGAGGCTCCAGCACTTCCATGCGGTGCTTTGGCTGGTTGGAAAAACCGAGGGCCAGAACCCAGCTGGTGTGACCTGGTCAGAATGCCGAGGGCATCAGTGGGTTAGATCCTCACCTGGTGTATATCAGAGCAGCTCCATGGAATCCCATCAGCATTGCTCTGGGAGTCATTTCACAGCAGCTGAGGAGGGGCCCCGAGTCTCTGCCTCCCCTCCACCCACCAGTCACCTACGGGAAGCAGCTAGCATTGGTTCCCATGTGGGCATTATTTTCTGTCTCGAGCTGGTGGCATTGATATGGCCCCAGCAGGAAACGGGCAGGTTGGCGATGGCCCACGTCTCCGAGAGCAGAGCACCATGGGAAGCAATGCATGTCAGAGCCAGCTGGGGTGGATTCTTCACGGCCCTGCTGCTCGTGTTCTAGCTCGTGGCCCTATCCAGTCAGGTGTTCACACCTGCTCTGCCCAGGAGTAAACAATGACCCCAGGGTCCAGGCCACAGAGGGCCGAGCCCAGTGTGTGTGGACAATGCGTACGGAACAGCCTCAGCACACAGCTGCTACTTGCCTGGATCTCCTCACTCCCTATAAGCCAAGATCAATGGCGTGGGCTTTGTCCAGTCTCCTCCTGCTCTGTGAGCTCCTAGAGAGCCTATCTTCTCCGTTTGCTTCCATCTCCCTCTGGGCACGGCCTCTGCTTGGTGCCAGTCACTGACGGTCTGCACCCCCTCACCGCTGTAGGGAGTGGAAATAAGAAAGTGCACATGCAGAATGGAAAGAGAGCTCCTGGCCTTCTCCTTGCATGGGAGCACCCCAGATGCCCCCACATCACACACGATGACTCTGGATGGGGG
The DNA here is from genome assembly GCA_007922175.1 of Pelusios castaneus. Lineage (NCBI taxonomy): Eukaryota > Metazoa > Chordata > Testudines > Pelomedusidae > Pelusios > Pelusios castaneus. The sequence goes on along the minus strand of ML685804.1, from coordinate 15,798,481 downwards.
AGATTGCAGAGACATCCTCTCCGCCTGGGCTGTGGGGCGTCAGGGTAGACTTGAGCAAGCAAAGGGTCCAAACTCCATGGCCACACGTTGTCTATTCTGCCAGCACCCCAGGAGACAGAGTGGGAGAGGAGTCAGGCTGGGGAAGGGGGTGGGGGAGAAGAGGAACAACCAGGAAATGGTGGCGCAGAGACAATTACTGTTTGCTACAGCTTGGCTCAGATTCAGTTTGGGGGATTTGTTCTGTGTAGCAGGTCCAGCAGAAAAGGCCTCCTCCTGGCTCGGGGTTGATGTGTGTTGTCTGCTGGACCCAGGTCGCAATGTGGTGGAGGAAAGTGCTGGGGAGGACAAGGGAGGGGGGAAAGATTGAGCACTTTTGAACATGAATCAATATTTGTGTTTATACTTGGCAGGCAAGCGATAACGGCGGCTCCTGTGCTCGGTACAGGACTCTAGCCCAACACGTCGCATCCCTCTCTCCGTGGGGAAGGGACGGAGGGGAATTCTGATTGCTTTAGGTCAACATCCCATGGCTGCGTAAACCCATGCAAGAGGCATTTCCCCGGAAGAACGGGCATGAAGGAACATAGCAAAGGGGCTCAGCTGCGGACATGAATTTTTATGAATTGTTTTCTATAAAATGTATGAAACGGCTACAGCCGGCCCCGAAATTCCTATTCCAAGGCTGCGCAGATGGGCCAGTCACCAGGCATGTGCTTCCCATAAACGACGCTTCAAGCCACACTGCTGGGTCCTCACAGCGACTGCAGAATTACTCACTGCAGGAAAGGCGCTGAGCACATGGCGGGAAAGGCAGCCCTGGGGAGAGCTCAGCCACAGCCATCCCTTGTCTCTGCCCACTTCTGGCTGGGCAGGACCTGCGAAGCCACCTGGGACGGACCGAAGCCATGACTCCCGGACATGGCACTGGCTGTCCAACGTGCTTCTCAGCCTCATGGTGGCTTGTGACGCTTTTTTCAGGCCTAGGCAATTCTGTTTAGAATCTAAGGGGTCATTAGGAAAAAGAAATGGCCAGCAATGAACTGTGCCGCTGTCCCAAGCAGGGAATGGAGCTGCAGGTAGGAATCTGTCCCTAGCAATGTGGAGTGAAGAGAGGAAGGCTGGTGCTGCGGAGCCAAGGCAGAAACATGGGGACACCCAAGGAGAGCAGAGCTCTCGGAAGTCGGTAGCACTACTCTATCCATGTACAAAGGGGAATAGTCTGTCCCTTTGCGTGTCTCTCCTGTGCGGGGTGGGGCGGGGAAGGCGCAGCTGACTCCGCTGTGCTGCCCCAGGGAGAACTCTGATCTCATCTGAATACGCAGAAAGAGGAGGCGGGTTATGCACAGGGAACCTCTTGTTTACAGGATTCATCTTCAGTCACAAGCCATTAAAGAGGAGAAACTGCTGCAGACATGCACACATACAGAGAAATGGATTAATGTGCAAATCAGCTGTTTCTAAAATTTCACTGAGCATGAAAGTTCACCTTTAAAAACTGCATAAAGCATAGCTGTTCCGAGTGCATGGGAAGGGTAATCCCATTCAGGAGATGGAAGCATTTACATGTGTAACTGGAACACAGGAGCATCAGAAAGCCTGGCCTGCTTCACACTTTGCACTTCTAAAACCTTCACTTATAAAGCACGCAAGCCCAGGCCACAGGAACAGCCGCTCACTGCTATCATGGGCACCAATGATCGATGCACACCAAAGGCTTCGATGTTTGAATCATCATCCACAAGGTCTTATGCGTAGCTGAAGACTCTCAAATTAGTATTTTGTGTGTTCCTGGTCCTGTCGCACTTGGAGGCCTCAGCCAAGTGCAGGCATGCACTGTGTTGGGTGACAGGCGCTTTTCAAACACATATTAAGAAAAGCTTTGCTCTGGAAATCAGTCAAGGAATCTTAGAAGATTTGGCTTTCTTTGGAGAGATTTAGCGTTTTCTAATGTTAACTAAGAAGCCAGCACCACAAGAAGAGCCGTTCTCTACAGTGTTTCTCATTTGGTCTGAGCTGCAACCGATAATGCTGAGAAAGGCATCATTACACATTCCTGGAACTTTTCCAACCTCAAGCAGCCAGCTTTGGTTGTGTTTTGGTGAAGGGTTCTGGTCTGTTCTCATTCCACTCTAGCATCTAGCAAGTACCAAGGCAAACACAAACCTGCAGGACAGTCTACTACTCCGTGCAAATGTCTGAAAGAAAATCCATCTCTTCTCCATGCAAAACTGCTGATGAGTTCATGAACTATGCTGTACAATAAATCAGTTAACTTGTGCAGGACAGCTGAGGTTTTTTAGGTTCCTAATAGGCGTTCTGACAATGTGATTGCTCCATATTTCTTTGTAGCTGTCACCTTTGCAAACCTGTCAATTTCCTTAATCTTTTTTCATTGTGATGTTGCATTTTGGTAAAGTAAAGAGGTGGGTGGTAGAGTGTGACTGATAACAGGGAGCGAGTTTGTAGAGTCCCGTGGAGCGCATCAGCCCCAGTCCAAGGCTAGCTGGCTGGGCCTGGTTTGAGGGCTTTAGGCGCAAATGTTCTTAGGTTCTTCTCTGCACCTTGAAGAGTCTAACCTGCCTCCTGGAGAGTCTGTTCAGACTGGCGACTCAAGGTACCATTCTGACACAGACAACAAAGAGCAGGGATCATTCTAGGCAGCATCCCAGGCAGTTGTCATGTTAAGCATGAAATTCAGCCCTGGAGAGGGGGCCAGCAGCACCCATCTACCTCGAGAGGGCTGGGGGGAGACCCCACTCTGAGGCTAAGTGACGGAGCAGAACCGGGCCAAGAAGGCCCTGCTTCTCAGCAACAGCTACAGAACATGCTCTGCATGGAGGATGTGCTCAAAAGTGGACTTTGACAGTAAGGCAAGGGGGAGGCAAAGAAGCCGTCATCTGCAGAATCAAGCCAGAGTGTGATTCCTGAGGCAGTGGGGTCCACAGGGGAAAGGCCTGGACTGGGTGAAGCCCAACTGGGCAGCCAGGCTTTGACCCTTCTCCTGGCAAAGGGCAACACAACAGGACACTAGCAGTAAACTGGGGCAATCCGAACTGTTGAGCTCCTCTGAGCAGCCCTCCGCTAGGAGGGAAGCCAAGCGCTGTGACCACAGCCCAAACTGAACAGAGACCAGGTGAGGTAGGACATGACCCAGGAGAGGACAGAGGGGGATTACGATACTCCTCACCCCTTCCTTCTTGGGTCCTGGGCTGGTCCGCCCACCCCCCTTTGCCTGACCAGCAGGGATGTTGGACTAACAGCGCCCAGGCCCTCAGATGACCCAGCAAAGGCCAGTCCAGGGCTTTGGGCGCTGCTGAGCTGCAGTCTGTCCTCTGGTTCTGCTGGGCCCCCAGTGATGTCTGTGCCAGGGCTCCCATGAGATTGAGGTGATGCACAGGCCATGGCTGGCCCCACACTGATCAAGAGCAGCTCAGATACAGCAGTGATGGATGCCTAGCCTGGGACAAGACTCAGACTATACAGCTGCTATGCTGGATGATAAAGGGGGTCTTTAGACACGCTTGTTTGTAGACATTTCTAACTTGCCCCTAAAATCCATGTCCAGAATGACACTGCTGGCTCTCACCTTCCCGGAGCATGGATGGGAAAGTCACAGGACTCCAAGTCACCTTCACAACCCATCTGGATCAAGAGATTCCTCCTTTGGACAGAGCCCCAGGAGGGGACAAGGGATGGAAACTGAGAAGTCGCATGCTGGAGTAGCTGGTCCCACTGCTCACGCCCAGCCCTCTCCTGCGGCAGAGCAGAGCTTATCAAGGTCTCTCCAGCACTGTCGGTGGGTTCCCTGGCGCTCCCCAGAATGATGCGGCTTTACAGCGCTGCGGAAGTGCATCCTCAGGCGGGGTGGGAGGACACAGCTAGCTGCACAGTGGCTGTGGCTGAGGGGAATGCTGGGCCAGGACACCCTTGTGTTCATCCCAGTGACGGGCCAGGCCCTCTTCCCTTGCCTGCCTCTCCCACTGCTGCATTGCAGGATCCGCTCTAAGCCTGTACCCCAGTCCTGTGGGCCAGCGGCAACTGCCCTGGCTGCTCAGAGGCTGAAGTGCTGCAACCCTCTTCAAGTGAACTTGTTACAAACGCCCTCCAGCGAGGTCCTGGCTTCCCCTTTCTGACTATGTCCTACTGAAAGAGGGGCCCCGAGGCCAGGGATTGAAAGGCCAGAACTCTTCCCAGCCTGGTCCCATGCTCTATGTCATTGTGTCCCTTACTCCTTTGTGCTCTTCCTCTGTCTGTCTGTCCCCTTCCCCCATCTGAAAATACAGATGCAAAAGTGCTGGTTTCCCCAGGGAGTCAGAGCAAGTTCTAAACTACTAATACACACGAGAAAACAGACTTTTAATATTCAGCATCTGGATAGACAATAAAAACTGGGACAAATAATCTAGTTGAGGCAATTACCTTAGCATAAATGTATATATTATTTATACATGGCTTTGAATATATAAATAATATTGATAAAATTTGCATGAGTAAAAAGAGACATAATTACCAGCCGATGCCTCAGAGCAGTTGCTTGCTGCCGGCTGCTTTCTGCCCTGATTCTGATCCTTGGGGACCCTACTTCTGGCCTTTCTTGGTGCTGAAAATAGCTCACCCAAAGTAATGGCGGGTTTAAAAAAACAAAAACTAAAACGATAAAAGCACTAACGTAGCATATGAAAAACAGAACTCCGCACACGGCCCATCTGAGGAGGGTTTATTTGGCCAGGTTTTTTAGATTTACATACTTCCCTTGAGGATTTTCATTCTCATTTGGAATTATGGATCCATAAGAGGCAAATGTACAGTCTGCTCGGAATGTGAGACTTAAAGATCAAGGGCAGGAACACGCAGTGAGAACACCTCCTGCCTCAGGTGGGACATGCTCTGCAAAGTGCGATGGTCACGCTGACTGCTTCCTACGCAGCAACTGCCATTTAGTTTGCGATCACAAAAACGATAGCCTTTCTGCAAGGCTTTTCGGCATCTTACAGAATTTAATAGAAAAAAGAAAATTATAGCATTCTACAGGATGGCCCCTATTGAAAGGAGGAAATTTTCCCTGCAGTTTCCCCTTCTGCAAAAGCCTGCTTGTATTTTGGAGAGAAGAGCTTAAACCTGAAGGTGAGATTATAACGTGCTCTGCTTCTTGTGAGACGGGTGAGACTGTGTTCTCTCCCTCCTGCCCACCTGTTCTCTTAATGATGTGGATGTATTTTTTTCATACAGGACTAGCTGTAATTCCAGAAATAACAACTAAAATCACTGCCACCAAAACCAGAAAAAAGAGGCTGCCCTAAAGAGCTTTCCTCAGGCATCTGTGTTCCTAAGCAACACAGATTTTTTAAAATCTCTTTGGTCCCCAATTATATTTCTAAAATATTGCCCCGCTCTGGTTGTCGGAGCAGTTATGTGCTGAGTTTTACATGTGCAATAAATACCAAATACTAACTAGTGGATAATTATGCATTATTCTGCTCTTTTTGCAAAGTGCAGGCTGGTGTGTTAAATACACACTACTGCTCTTCACTGGATGGAGTGGCTTGGTCCAGCTCCACTATTCTCCACTTTGTCCCGCCCGCCGTTGGCTAGGGGCCAGGACAGCTGATATAATCCCTGGCGCTGTTGACATTTGATGCAGGCCTGAAGTTGAGCTCTATTTTGCATATGCTGCATTTATGCAGATAGGCCTCACTTCAGAAAAGCACTTCCAAGTCGGCTCAAGTCCCATTGGCTTCCAGTTAAGAATGTGCTTGCCAAAGTGGGGTCTCATTTGGCCGCCTTAGATGGTGAATAGAAAGAAACTAATCGGTTTCCACGGGGAATTTAATTCTGTACCAAATGATTTTCTTCATTGACATTTCCATGTGTTCCTTAAATGGCTGTTTTAGCGGGATATTTCGGAATTCTAACAAATAGGCACCTGGAGGCCCTTTTTCTGTCTGATGTTTTGTGTTATTGGATATGGGGTTTATTCCCTTTGGTCTTTCTTGTCTCCAGAGTGTCTTGGGTCTACCGGAGCCTGCGTGGTTGGGTGGCTGGGGCAACGATCTTGGAATTAGCAGACTTGGCTTCTGTCAGCATCTTGCTGTGCAGCTCTAGGGAGGCTATTTTCCCTCATTCATATCCCACCCATCGTCTGCCTCGTGTGTTTCGATGCCAGCACCAGCACTTTTTCCGGACGCTCCTTCAGCTAACACAGCGTCCTCACGGAGCCCAGCATCTTTGGCGCTGAGGTCCTGATTATCCAGCACTGGCTGAGGTGGAGTGGGCATTACGTGCACACGCCTACCAAACAATTGCTGTTCAGCCAACTTGCCAGAGGAGAAAGGAAACATGGAGGCCAAAAGAAATGCTTCAAAGACACCCCGAAGACAAAGAGCAAGAGATGGGGCATCGACACCACACGCTGCCGGATGGCAGGCTACGCGGCAGGCTTGTCAGAGAAAGACCGACCACTTTTGAAAAAATATCATCTCGCCCTGCTTGCAGAAAGACAGCAGAAAAGAAAGGACAGACACCCGTCATGAACTAATCATGGCCCGATCCTGCCTCCTGACACCACTGCAATGTCTGCCGACAAGCCTGCAGCTCAAGGATCGGACTCCCCAGTCCCAAAGATCCACAAAAAATCAAAACAGTAACGGCTCATCCTGGCCTGGAGGGAATCGCCACCAGCAATATTCAGACAGGGCGCTCTCTGGGGGGAGCGGTCACTCTCCCACGGTGTTTGTTCGACACCCAGCCCAACGGGCCCTGTGTTGGTTCCAGTGTGAGGCTAATAAACACCCGGGGCAGAGCAGCCAGCCCCTAATGGCAATTGCTCTGCTCAGGTCTGAGCTGTGCCCATAGTCAAGTGAACGTGAAATAGTGATATAAGGGGTCACAGTCACTACAGTGTAAGCAAGTCTGGGGCAGAAGGGGATAGCGCAGTCCCCAGCCCTCTGCACCTTATCGACAGCTCCATATTTACCACTCCATGTCTCTGTGGGAAGGAACTCGGTATCTTTTTACACTTCCAATGGGCTCTGGGCCCAAAAGCAAGGCCTAGAAAGCAGAGATCCCTGCAGAGAGGTAAGGGAGCTAGAAACAGGAAGGCCCCTGAGAACTTCTTGACATTGAAACTGTTGATGTTGCAAGAAACTTTGATTTCTACTTTCCCAGTCTGTCACACAGATCCTAGCCACCTTGGACTCACAGACCAATTCAAATGGCACCAGATTCCATAGATCCCCCGGGTCCTAAGGGCCAGATGCTCACTGCCATAGTCAGCACGGATTGTACTTTACTCCATTAGCGGCTCCATGGAACTATTCACCATAAGGGAGGAGACCAGAATCCAGCCCTAAAAGAAAAATATCCCTGAATTAGTATTTCTGTTTTTAAATCACACCGCCCAAAGCGCCCATCCTCCTCAGGTTATCTGGCCCGTGCTAGTCAGGGATACAAGGTGTTTAGCATCTTTCTCCTCTCCCCCCGGTTTTTGGGACACAAAATAATTCGATGGCCACTCACCGAATCCCACTGCTTTGTTATTTGTAATTGCCATGAGCTCTCTGGTTTGTAATTCTCATGCAGGAAAGATTTTCCAAATGTTTGACTCCAGCAAATCAGGGCTGATTGAATCGTCATGGGGGCGGGTGAGCGGGAATAATTACCTCTGCTCTAGCTCCTAAGTGATTTACTGCCCTAATACAGCTGCAAGAAACCACAACTGCTACATTTTACATTGCACCGGAACCAGCACTTATTCATCAACAGACCTGATTATCCTCGGAAGGGGATCCCCAGCTCCCCCGGCACCCTAACGGGATAGCAAGGGAAGATTTTAACCGGGCGTAATGGGACGACAAATTTTTTAAACTTTCACCTGCCAGCGAATAAAACCAAAACCTGAATGCAGAGAAACCCGGACAAACACATCTTGTCCTTCGGAGCTGTCTATAAATAAAGTTGTCTCTAACTGGCGTGTTCCGCACACCACACACAGCTCTTTAATAAAATTGGCTTAGATTTGTTGATAAGCCTGAAGCAAAGTCAATGTGAAGTGTCAATCCTGCCGTATGAGAGAACCTTCAGGGGTCAAGCTGTTTCCTGTATATGATCATTGTATCAAAGATGTGTCAGCAGCGTGTTAACTGCTTTCTTATGAATCGCACTAAGGATCAGACATGAAACATAGATAACAAGAAAACAAAAGGGCTGAAGTTTACTCTGTGCTTTTTAGCCATGGATCATATTAGCCTCTGGGGCCTCTATAATCTTCAACCCCAGCCTACATCCCGGCAAGAGCAAGATGGGAGAAACAGGCTGACTTAGCAGGGGAACATTCAGAAGAGATAAGCAGGGGTGGCCATAGACATTAAATCCTCTGTGTGTGAGTGCATGTGCTTCCTATTCTTTGCAGTCTGAGCATCTAATAGTTGTACAGTCCACACTAAGTGAAGCTGAAAGAGGAGAAATCAAAAGAAGTGGGGTTTAATTAAGTATCAACTAAGATTTATGCAACTTTCTCTCCCCATCATAAATATTAATAAGGAAAGTGCAGTAGCTCAATGCAGCAGGCACTGCTGAGCCATGAAGAGATGTTAATTCCAGGCTCTTTGAGCCGGACTAAGCGTGACACAGAGCCTCTTTGATTTGGAATATTCCTTGGGCTTAGAAGTGGAATAACACAAGGGGGAGATTTAGTGGGCAGGAAACCATTAGTGAGTCCAGGATTTAAACTCCGGTATTCATGCTGTCTATTTCACGATTGCCAACCTGATTAGCAGGATGTTACTGCGGAGATGCGGCCTCCTCCCTGCCCAAAAGCAGGGAGCACATTGGCCGGAGAAGTTGAGTTGTGCCAGCGGAGGGGTGTGGGGTCTCTGACATACAGGCTGCAGGGTTCCTAGAGCGAGCCAGGGCTCCTCCTTCACACTGAGCCAACGGGCCAGCAGCCCCAGGGAAAAAGAATGCGGGATGAGCAACACGTGGCAGAGGGGACGAGCCCTGAGTTGAATACAGCTGGTGCCTGTATGGGGTGAAAATCCCGTCAGCACATCTGCACTGGCCCCTGCTTTCCCAGCAGCCAGTGGGGTATTAAGTCGGAGAACTAGTCCTTAGGAACACCATTCCCACTGAGTGCTGGTTTTTACTGGCCAGGCTGGTTTCACCAGTAGAGGAGAGGAGTTGTCCCAGGTGGTTATTCGAGACACAGAGAGCCTAGCAAAGTACTTGCAGAGCCTCCTAAATCTCCAGCCATCCCTTAAATAAAAGTTTATGCTGGCTAATAAATTTTAATGCCACTTGTCAGGGCTTGATAGCTGCAATCACTTAACAGAGGAGAACAAACCCTCTGTACTAGAATGAGCAGGCAGGCCTGGGGGCTGCAGGCCAGTGCTGTGTGAGAGCTCTGTCAACAGCTGCCAAATCCACCCCTGGGATCCTGAATCCTACCTGCACTCTAAGCTTTCATTTAAAAAATAAAAACCTTCCACCCATTCCGGCCGCAAACTAAACCTTCTCAGAGGGAGCTGAGTGTAGTGAGATCCAGTGACGTGTTCCTGAGTCTGCAAAAAGCCTCAGAACTAGCCCTGAGAGAACAGCAAGCTGTCCCCTCATCTCGCTGAGGTGTTCACTCTGAAACTTAATGACAACAGAACTGCAGACATTAGCAAATATTTTACTGCTGATTCATTTGAGCTCAGCTAATGTGTGTATCCCTCATTCCCCAGACTGCCTTCAAAGCATTGACAGGCATGAATAGCCCTCAACACCCCCAGGCTTCTGGTCCAGTTACTGGCTCCCCTAGATAGCTAGTGGGAGACAGGGCTGGAACTGTAACCAGCATGTAAAACCGTGCTGTGCAGGGAGAGAATGTCTCTTCATGCGATGTTAGTGCCATGGGCTCTGCTCCCTGACTGCGGTGACTCTGAGCTAATGGAATAATTAATAATAGTAAATAGGAGCCCCATCAAATAAACAGTTTGCTATCAATAGTGATTTAGTTCCATATTTTATTAAATAAAATCCTCAATGTTTTCATGTCTCTGCTGCTGCCGCAGAGTCCAGTTTGCTACCACGGAGAGCTGCAGAGTCCCGGTGCATCACTGCAGGATAGGGGCCAAAGCTGGCGTGGATGTGACATGGCTGTCTCTCAAGAACCTGTATGTGTCTGGTCTCCTCTCACACCTTCCCCTCCATGCACACAGTCTGCTGCATAGCCTGCTCTATTTGCTTTGGCCTAAAGAGAAGGAAGGACGTGCTCCTCTGACACCCGTGGGCCAGACTCATATGGCCACCCGCCTCTGGAGTATCTGTGTGCAGGGGTACCAATGAGAAAGCAGTCTTTGTTCTTTTCTCAACGGTTAGGTGAGAGGGAAAGATGGCTTACATAGGAGAAACTAGCCATTTTGGTATGTATGCGTGTACAGTCTCTGTACATGGGACCTGCTCTGCTCTCCATAGGCAGACACACGGATGCAGTTGCTGTCCTGAAAACACTGTGCCAGAGCAGTTTAAATGCACACTCGCTGGTGACCTACACTCTCTCTGTGAGCCTGTCTATACAAACACACAGAACTCAGTGGCTGGGAAGAGACGTCGCTTCCTCTAGTGGCTGCTGAAATTTATCTCCTGCTCTGGATATTTCTAAAGGCCACAGTGCACATTAACACCAAAATAACTGAAAAATTTTACTTTAAAATCCAGCTTCTAATTGTCCTGGCGTTAAGACTGTATGGCTGTGTCTACACTTGAACGTTAGTTCGAATTAAGGAAGCTTAATTCGAACTAACTTAAGCCTTGGCCACACTAGGCTTTCATTAGTTCGAATTAAGGGCTTCCTTAATTCAAACTAATAAATTCGATTGCTTAGTTCGAACTAACCCTTAATTCGAAATAGTTAGTTCGAATTAATCCAATGTGGCCATATTAGTTCGAACTGCTTAGTTTGAACTAATCGTCAGATTGACCATCATGCAACTGACTAATTTGAACTAAGCAAATGCCCTGCATGGCCATGGCTAGTTCGAACTAGCATTCTAGTGGGGCCATGCTAGTTCGAATTAAGTTAATTAGTTTGAATTAGTTAGTTTGAATTACCTAATTCGAACTAGCTTTTGTAAGTGTAGACATAGCCTATGAAATCAATCCACCACTGCCTTTTCTTTGTTCTAAAGCTTAAAAAAGAGAAAGAAATCAAGCCATGCAAAGCAAGACCTTTTCACTGAAACTGAGACACTGCCTTTCTCTATCGCCTCTCAGCCAAATATCTTGGAACACATGACCAGCGCTGATTGACACAGCCCCTGGAGTGGGGGTGCCATGTGGAAAGTGAGGTACAGCCAGGGAAAGTGACTTGCCCATTCCCACCATGGGTCAGCAGCAGAGCTGGCAGCTGACCCCAGCAGAAGAGGTAAGCGTGAAATGGTTTCTCCTCTCCCGAAAATTTTCAGGAGTTCCATTTTTTTCTCATTCCGCATTGGGAAGAAACCAGGGTCTTTTGAAATGTTGAGAGAGAGAGAACAGAACAGCCAACGGCCCTGTCGTTAGTGGAGCATGGAAACCACGCTTCAGTCCTTGCACCTCCTGGTCTCAGGCGAATGCATTATCTGACTGGCTGTTGCCTATTCTTGGCATTTCCTTCCCAAGAAAAGTGGCTCTGGCATTGACCCTTTCCTCTACTGTGACGTTTGCTTTCATGGAACCAGCATGTTCTCCCAAAAAATATTTAGTCACCAAACTCCCAACCAGGTCTCCCTAGCCATCCTGGCTTCCTGACCTGGGCCATAACCCGCCAAGGCACAGGATCCTCCCTTGTCCCTCCCAGGAATGCAAGAGGCTGGTGGAAGCTCTGTGGCAGGCGAGCAGACCCAGCCATAAGAACGTGAAACGCCAGCCAAGCCCCACTCGGTGGAAGCAGCAATGGAAGCGTGACCATGACCACCGTTCATTGGGCAGAGCTTAAGTCTTGTCTACATTTCCCAACCCAGTAACAGCTTTATCTCAGTGATGGCAGGGACTCACCCACATACATCAGGAACAGCGGGACACATTCGGAATTGCCTCTGAGAAATGATTGGATTTAGATTGTGGGGCTTCCATTGCATTGCCGGAAAATGTCATGCTGGCAGGAAATATATGAGGGAAGGATCTAGTCGCTTTGCATAATTCCTCGGCAAGCCGTCTTGCAGCACGGATACACGCTGAGATTTCATGTAATTTTGTTTTAGTGGAGAATTTAATGTTAAGTTTAAATATGTAATTATCTTTAATTGAAATTACCTCCACGCTTTTCATTAACAAGACACAAAGAGTGAGCAATATAACACAGAGAGATGTAAAACTGGTGCTAAATGGCGGTGCTAGACCAGGATTCCCGTTTACCAAGGCTCCGCCCTACACCCATCTGTGGCATGTGAAATCGGGTGAACTCTTACATGATCCTTTCAAAAAGTTTCACTGAGAGATTTATAAGGATGCCCACGGGCCACACGCCCGCAGCAAAGGAAGCCGTTAACAACATGACTCGAGAGCAGGCCCATACTCCCTGCTGTGAGAACCTGATTGGACACTTAGTTTTGTTGGTGAGTAGCCACCAAGCCAGCATTCAGGAAACCAGACAGGCTCTGGCACTGGGAACTCATGGATGTTCCTGCTTTTATCTAGGTCTCTGCACCACATCCTTTCCCTTAAAAATGACACCGATCTGGGGCGTTAAAGGTGCAGAAACTAAAGTCATCTCGGCTTTTCCTTTTGTTCTGTCTACACTTACAAATTTAAGTCGACTTTGTTAAGTAGACTTCACAAGGTCGACTTTAAGTCGCCTTAAAGCTGACCTTGTTAAATCGACTTAACAAATGACTACACTTTAAATCGACTTTGTAAAGTCAACTTAACAGCAGAGAGAGCCGTGATATTGGCTTTAAGTCGACTTAATAAAGTCGACTTTGCATTAATCCCCATCCACACTGGCCTTAAATTGACTTAATAAAAGCCCAGTGTGGACGTGGCTTTGTTTAGGTCAACCTAAGCGTCCTTAAGTCGACCTAACTTGCTGGAGTAGACGCACCCTTAGAGGAGAAAGCACAAGTACAGAACTCATAGCCCATTCCAAAGGGAAATAACCGAAATTGCATCTGACGAAGTGGGTTGCAGCCCATGAAAGCTTATGACCGAAGAAATTTGTTAGTCTATAACGTGCCCCAGGACTCTGGCTGTTTCTGCTGTACACAGGTGAACACGGCTCCCCTCTGGAATGCAGCCGAGATTGTTATTCAGAATGAATCTATTTGACATGCATTGGAAAGCCTGAGCAATGTAGCAGATATTATGCGCCAATATTCCTGTTTCTCCAGATGTCCCTGCATTCCCCAGTGAAGTGGGTCCCTGTAAAATTGTAGCTGTCCTCTCCTTGAAAGAGAAAACATTAGACGCACAAGTAGATTCATAGGTTCTGGTCACAAGGGGGTAGCATTGGTACAGCTCTGCAATGCTCTCATCTACTGTCACTGCTTCGGTACACAATGGCTTTAAAATAATTGAGGTCTAACCCCTTTCAAGAGAACATATATTGGTTTCTTTTTTAAAGTATCTAAGGAACAAGGCATTTCCATAAGTGAACGTAAAATTGCATTTAGAAGCAACCACAGCCCCTCTGTCACGCTGTATGGAAAAAATCATCCGTTTCCAGATTTAGTACTTTTCAGTCCCTAAGGTCAGTGATTCAAGTGGACATTAAACTAATACTCCCAGACAACGCTGTTACAATGCGTCTGAAAATCTATTGGTCTTATACAATTCTTCATACTTCATCTAGGCCCATTCTTTAGCTTCGTGGCTCGGGTGAACTCGGAGGTTTAGTCAAGATAACTATTTATTTATCTTTTAGAGCTTCACTTACTCCATGACATCCTCACAATGGCCTTTTTGTTCTTTTTACCGAGCGGTGTCATCCACTCCTGCAGAATGACACCAGCGGGTTGAACTGGAGCAGGTGGGAACTGAACCAGAAAAGTCCTCTCAAGAAGGTGCGGCCAGCGCTGCTCTTATCATGGAGGAGCTCTGGACTTGGTGAAGGAAAGGCTCAGCAGCCAACACTTGCCACGGACCTTGGTTCAGGCTGTGAAAAGCTTTCTATATTTCTGATGTCATGTTTCATAATGTTTCACCCAACAACTCGTACATTTAACAAGAACAAGCCTATAAAGGGTTTTTTTGAGGAGAAAAGGACAGATTGTCATCATCTTCTTTAAAGTCTTCTCACTCTGTAGAGTTACAGCCTGTAGCAAACAGCAAAACTAATATTATACATATACGAAACCATTCAGTGGAAAGCCACGCATATCCAGCGTACACATGAGCCAGGTGTCCCTTCTCAAGACAGGGATTAAGAGAACGTCAGTAGCCTTGACAGACGGCAACCCCCATATCAGACCTTGGTCCTGAACATTTTACCACCCCCGCCCCCAAAGCAGCTTCTGGAAATGGGTTAGGAAATGGCTATGCACTCTTTTACAAAAGAACAGAACTGCCATTTCTAATACTGCCTGATGCCTTCCAGAGATCCATGGCTGTTCTGGGCAAGGGTTAGCACTAACTAGCCTAGTTAGAAGAGTGTTTAAACATTAATGGCACTTTCGTGTGACAAAGGGAACATATAAAATGATGCAAATACTGCCTCGCATTTTGGATCTGGTGCAATGAGACGAAGGGATCTTATCTCCATTAATCTGCTAAACTTACAATTTTTTCTAACTGATTATTTTTAAAGAGCAAGAGGAAAGGCTGTTCCTGCTGGTAAATGACTGCACTCCTGCTATACCCATGGGCAAATCCCTTCCCTTTCATTGTGGCCACCTGTCCAGGTTTCCAGGTCTTTGGTTTTCACAGTTCCTTTGGATTTATCCTAATTGTTCTTCAGACACTTTAGTCATAGTCAGTGAAACAGTCAGTGCATACTAACGTCCTACGCTGACAGAGCAATCAATTAAATAGCACTTAATCAGCTCATCAGCACAGAGGCCGCACACAACAATGCCAGTCATTGCTGGGGTCTAACTCTGAATGGTTGCCGGCTGGGTTTGGGCGCTGTATTTTACTTTTCGCCAAGGAGGTTTCAGCAGAGCTAGGTCGATGCTGTAGATATTTCTCCACACCTATTCATTATGATAGTTAAATAAACCTGTTCACTTGTGTTTGCGCATCCTTTCACCGTTGCTCCTTCTAACTATTCAGGCAAGTGAGATTTACTAACGAGAATGATTGCGAGAGGCACATTTTAACTCAAAATGCTCGAATATTCCCTGAACTGCAGAACTTATGTGAGTGAAAAGATACTCAAATACCCAGTGAGAGATCCTGGTGTTGGTTAGCTACATAAACTATCAGGGTAAAGAAACACACCCAGTGCTCTGTGTAACTCACCACCTCAGGCTGACATTTTCCCACCAGCTTTCGTGGATCCAAGGTAAGGGTCCTTTCATGCAGAAATTCACAAATAACTTGGCACAATGCATCAGTTCAAGAAGTTTGCAATTTGCTGGTCGATAGAGAGAGACGAAATGCACCAGGTAAAATGTTTGCTACAAATTCTTCTTCCAACAGCAGCAGAAAGAGCTCTTGATACTGAAATCTGGGAGTTCCCCTGGCCCCGGCCTGACCCCAGCGGGTTCTTTGCAAAGCAGAGCGCTAGGCAGTCCTGCCCCTCCAGGGGAGCGAAAGGGTTTGGAGGCGGCCCGGTAGGCATGGCTCAAGTGGCGATAGGCCGGAACCATGGCCGGATAAGTCCAGTGTTCAGGTCACTGGAGCTGTGCCGGGCATCAGGCCTGACTTTGCCAACTCTCGGCACAATTACGCCTTAGTTACAGCAGCAGTAGCAGCCACCCACACCACAAGCCGAGGGAGGCGTGGGCTTGTCCGACACCAGTCGACACACAGGGTCTTTCCGCAGTGCGACGGGAAATGCTTTAACGTGTTGGTGGACACAGAGTCCTGCCTGCCAGCGCCCCGTGGGACAGCAGCCCAAAGAGCCCCAGCTACAGACGTGGCTGTGCAAACGGGGGTTGTGAGGATGCTGAATGGACACCAGATAAATCAGGCCGCACACAAGCAGTGATGGGACCAAATCCCCGTGCGAAGCTGGTGTGTGCGCAGGGTCTCCAGCTCAGCTGCAGCGTGGGGCTAGATCTCCATGGCTGTCATGCTCAGCTGGAGGAGCGAAGCACGTGGATTAGACGGGCGAGCTGAGCTCTGTGACCGTCCACCCTGCGCGCAGCATCTGTGGAAACGTTCAGCTTCTGGAGAAAAGAAGAGAGTGCTTTACCGCTTCCCCCCGCCCCTGGCAGAGCACAGACCCATCCCCAACGCAGTCATTCAGCGGCAAATCCCACTGATGTCCCCAGTCAAGGCAGTATCTGGCCAGGGGCCTTTGCACCAGACGCCTCTCCACAGCCCATGTTCTTGGGTGTAATTGCCTCTGTGCGGTGGGGTCTCTCTGAACCATTTTAACCCTGTGCCTCTTCATACACAGCATTTCCCCTCTCCCCCACTCCATTCCTGACCTCTCTTCACTTCCTTGCCGTTCTGTTATTCCCAAGCTTTTCCCCATAAGTTGAGGCCAGGTGGCTTTGGGGACCTTTTTACCCTTTCCACATTCTGCCTATGCTTTAACCTGATTTGGGTGGCCTACCGCCTAAGTCCTGTACCTCCCCAGATCTGAATGCAATGGCTCATTTCCACAGACCTCCATAACTGGATAACGGGCTCTTGTAATCTTGTTACTAAACTGTAATAGAATTAGTCCTCTAATCCTTTGGAGCAAGAGCAGAACTCAGTCACCAATATACATTTTAAAAAAGAGAAAACCCTACAGTAATCAGAGACTTTAGAAGTATTTATCTTTGTGCTGCTTGCAGATGAGCTATATATGGTACTTTATTTCCGAGTAATGCCTGGTAGAAATTACCTTCCAATTTGACCTGATGCTTTTTACTCCGATCTGCTCAGAAATCCTGGCCATTGCAGAGCAGGAGGGGTTCAGGGACAGTAGCAGCTGAGCCTGTCTCCTCTTCGGAGGACCAGCTGCCCCTCACAATGATGCCTTCTTCCAAATAATGTTCTAGCTGCTCAAACTATTTGAAATGAAAAACAAACAAGGAGTGTAGTGGCACTTTTAAAGACTAACAAATGTATTTATCGCATGAGCTTTCGTGGAAGAAAATCCCACTTCGTCAGATGCTTTGAAATGAGTCACTCCTATGCGGCCCTTGGATGTTTGCACATCTAGGCCCCTGCTAGCTGCTGACTGCTGTCCAGGTAACAAATTAAGGCTGACCCTGGGCCAAGTGCACAGGCTGGTGAGTCAGCCAGCCCGCTCACTTAGTGCTTCGCAGGGGGAGTTTCCTGACCTTGCACCTCTCTGCACCAGCTCAGAGCAGAGCTTAGCCCTGCATCCCTTGATGATAGATAGATAGATAGATAGATAGATAGATAGATAGATAGATAGAT
>ML685804.1:15683934-15780978 GCA_007922175.1 Pelusios castaneus | reverse complement strand
GATAGATAGATAGATAGATAGATAGATAGATAGATAGATAGATAGATAGATAGATAGATAGATTATGGGTCAGGGCTGCCCAGGTGGCAGGATGTGCTAAGTGGTACATAGAGGGGCGGTTGCTGCTGATGCAATGGGTTAGTACTTAGTTATTCTACTCTAGGGACCTGAGCTCAACAATCCAGCTTCAGTTACTAGTAGACATAAGTTTGCTGCCCTCTTCCGAATCCACACCACAAAAGCACCACACAAAAGCATGGCACAGTTGAGCATGTTTGCCTGTGTCCATTGTGCGTGTCAGGTTAAATTCCATTCTTGTGTGTAGAGCAGGTCAGGACTGGGTGGTGCTGCCCCAGAGACAGAAAGCCATAGATTTTAAGACAAGAAGAGATGATTCGAGTTAGTTTGTCCGACCTACAGAGCACAGGCCATAGATTTTCACTAAATGATTCTTGCATCAAACCCATAGTGGCTGGTTGACTTGTTAGATGGTATCTTTTTCAAGGCACCCAATCTTGATTTTGAGAATTTCAGTGACAGAGAATCTGTAATAGAGTCATTGATTCTAAGACCAGAAGGAACTGCTGTGATCATCCACCTGACCCCCTGTATAACACACGTCAGAGAACTTCCTGGAAATAATTCTTATTTGAACTAGAGCATATTTTGTAGAAAAACATCCACTTTTGATTTAAAAATTGCCAGTGATGGAGAATCCAACAAAACCTTTGGTAAATTGTTAAAATATTTAATTACCCTCCCTGTTAAAAATGTGCCCCTTATTTCTAGTCTGAATTACTCTGTTTCCATCTGTTGGATCATATTATGCCTTCATCTGCTACTTTTAGTCAGAAATCATCTCTCTATGTAGGCACTTCTCGACTGTAATCAGGTTATCTCTAACTTTCTCTTGGATAAATTAAACAGATTGAGCTTCTTTATTTTTTCACTGTACAGCAGGTTTTCCAGACCTCAAATCATTCTTCCTCTTTCCTGAACCTTTTCTACTTTGTCAACCTCCTTTTTAAAGTACATAAGCCAGAGGTGGACACAGGATTCCAGGAACGGATTCACTAATGCTGCATGCAGTTCTAATAACTAGAGCTGGGTGAAATGTTCAGTCCAAAAGTCTTTTTCACAGAAAAATGCAGATTTGGATTGACTGACGTATTTTGTGACAACTTTGGTGAATTGTTTCAGGCAAAGAAGAAACTTGGAAATGTGGAAAAGGTTCATCTGGACTTTCCTGTAATGAAACAGTTTAGGTTTTGGGGCTGGATTCATAAGAGGATGTAGGCACCATTCACAAAACGAAGGAGCAAGAAGCATGGGCGTCACTGGACAGGAGGCACGAGCCCCAAGTCCCATTGGCAGGACAGGTTCAGAGAACCTGTGACTGCCCTGAGCTCCCCCCATGCGGCCCTGCCCCGTCCAGGGACGTCAGCAGTGGCAGGAGCCAGATACAGCCCCGGGCCCCAAGTGCGTTGGGGATGTGGGGGTGTGGCAGGGAGCATGGTTTTGGACGGGGGGTAGGTCTGGGGTTGGATCCCGAATCTTGTCTTCGGGCAGCGACCCCGTGGGGGGGGGGTGGAAATGTCAGTGTGCCCCTATGGCCAGGAGGCCAGTCATTCAGGAACCCTCTGGGTTGTGGGAGACCCAGATTTGACTCCCTGCTTCACAAAAGGGACTTGAACTCAGATCTCCATATCCCACACAAGGTCCCTACGCACCAGGCAGCGAGGCTTTTTGTGGTGGTCACTCTCAGTCTCTCCTGCTGAAGCTGTTCCACTTTCTATAAAGAGTAAAATATTCCGTGGGCCAGAGAGCGAGGAGGACTTTAGCCTGGGGGTGCCTGGAGTCCAGTTTCTGCAGCAACTCCTCCCTCTATTCTCTCTTGTGAACGGTATCTCTGTCCCACTGTGACTCTCACCCTTCATTGCCTTCTTTTTTATTCCAAAAATGGCTACAAATGCCTGAAGTCCCCACAGTTTTTCCCCGATGCAAGTTTTTTGCCTCCAGAAACGTGTACGTGTCTGTGTAGGAGCACATCAGTCATGGGGTGTTTTTGCAGTGTTAAGAAGCCAGTTAGAACCCAGCATGCGGGACCTCCCGTTCTTGTTTGCGTGGTGCCTGGAAGATGATGTGAGGGACAGAGCCAGAAGTGAGCATGTTGGGGATGTGCTAGCGTCTTGTCACAAAGCATTTGCTGACCTTTCTGTAAATATTTCTCGGAAAAGGCTAAATGCCTGGGTCAGTTCAGAGGGTGCTGTGCTGCAATGAGCACTTTGCCGGGGGCCACACACGCAGCTCCCTTTGACAAATAGCAATTGACCTGACTAACTTCAGGCACACACAATTGCACTGGGAAGCAGGAAAGGCCCCAGCAGCAAACCACACACTTTAACGCCATTGCGTCCCTCCCATGTCGGGCCTATTTCTAATGGCTAGCTTAGAACTTCATGTAATGCACAGACAATGTTTCAGTGAAACTAACATAGTTAGCCCTTAATAAAGTGAATGCAAAAAATATTTATGAAATGCTGCTTTTCATTGGGCAGCTTTGGCTGGATTTTCTAACCCTAGATTAAGGAAGCCACAGAGGCTAGCAATGAAAGATCAGAGGTGAAAAGCATAACCTAATGAAAACTTGCATCATCCAACTTAAAAAACATAGCCCAGGACACAGCAGGGCGTTCGTGGTGCTTATTTGTGATGATTTCACCCTCTCCCAGCATTTAGGGCAGGCAGATCAGAGCAGCAGGTGGAAAATGACCGAGTGTTAGATATTTGCGCAGGGAGTCAGTTAGGCAATGGAATAATAACAAATATTCTGAAGCATTATCAAGGAAACAAATGACTGTAGAAACACTCCAGACTGGCTGGGCACACAAAGCTGTGCTCGGAAAACTCAAGTTACCATTTTACACCCACCGGAGCAGCTTTGTGGATGGCCTTTTAGATCGATTTAAATCTGTCTCCCCGACATTTGGCTTGGACAATACATTTCTAGCAGTTTTAAACCAATACAAGAGAATCCACACATGCCTCAGCTTAACTAAATGGATGTCAATTAATCTTGTGCAATATGGTGGTGTAGGACAAGCTGCTGGTCTTGTGAACTCTCTGCTTTGCTGCTGCCTGTCTCTGGAGACAGAACGGCTGAGAAAAGATTCCCTTTGTAGTCAATGAGCAGCTCTGCTGTGCTGGGGACACACAGTATCTGGCCTTCCCAAATGGTCTTTTGTGCTCCTTCCTATTCCCAGCTGACTTTAGGATTGGCTGAGTCTGTCCAGAACTTCTCGCTAATTATTGGCTGCTAATATTCTTACCAATTCTTCCCAGTCAAATAATACTGAAAATGGAATTTGCAAAGGTGATGATTGAGGCTCAAGCCCCAGAGCCCTAGAGGAAATGCCTAGGATGGTAATGTGACTGCGAAGAGTCCTGCATCTGTCACTGATCCTACAGATGCTCACAATCAGTTTTATGCACATGCGTTGCCATTGTGTGTGCATGTGCGAGTGTGTCAAGATGCACATGTGTGCAAGTGTTTGCAGGTTCAGTTTCTTAGTCCCAATACTGCAAAGATTTATTCGCATGCTTAACTTTAAGCACATTGGAAGTCCCCCGAGACTACACGAGTGCTTCAAATTCAGCCAAGGCACACAGGTGTGCAGAATCTGGCCCTAGATTGTAACATTTGGGGACAAGACTTGCCTCTTTCTCAAGTTTGTGCCATGCAGGGCAAGCTGCTACTGAAATAGCAGTGGTGATAACAAACATGCCTGTTCCTTCATGCTGGAGGAAGCCAAGCTACGGAAAGAGAGTGTGCTGTATGCAGCTGGGAGAATTTGGTTTTTAATATCAACATCTTTTGAAATAAATTAACTCAAAGGAAGAGAAGAGAACAACAGTGGGACAAACCATTTATCCCCACTTGTTACTTGCATAGACAACATTTACATCCCTCCGGCTGTTCTTCCCTCACACGCTGACAGCCAAGGAGCTGAGTGCCCGGTGTGTGCACCTCGGGTAAAGCGGTAACCACAGATACTGACTGCAAGAGGCGGAGTACGAGATAATTCTCCCAGAATTTACAAAGTGGCACCAGGCTGCTGTGTTAGAAACATGCCCCAGACCAGCACTGCTGTCTATTGGGACACCTTATTACCTCTGCTATTATTTATTATTCTTGAGCGATAATAAATAACAACAACAACAATCGCACTCTGCTTTTTCCCATAATGAAACAAGCCTTTAAATGGAAACTCATTTAGACTGATTGCAACTGGGAACCTCTTTCATTCTAAAGCAGAGAATCCTTCCTGCGGCTAGACGCCTGGCGTGGGACTTCGTTCCAGTTACGGGAGGCAGCCTGCAGACCACCTCCCTGTTGACTGGATCCCTGGGCAGACCTCCTCATGCAGCTTCCATCACTAGTAGCTCCATAGGGCAGCTGTAGTAAATAGTAATAGAGAGTGCCAGACCTCCTTTAGCACGACACAGCCTGTGAACTGGGAAGGTGTCTGAATGGGACCTCATTCCCATTAAGGGCCAGCTGTCAAATCCACTGCCAGGCTTTCTGGGGTTAGCTGTGCAGCACATGCTGCATTTTATCCAGAATCCTCTGGCCTAGGCTCCATGTAGCAAGCTCCCTCTGATAGCTCTGTGCGTGGAACGCGTCTCTCGTACTCGGCATTCTGAAGGGGAATGGTGAGCCCGTGGGTTTCCGCAGCTACGTGCTTGGAAGAAGTCTGGTAGCCGCTTTGCACGGGGTAAGTGCAGGGTTGCTAGGTAGCACTAGTAAGTCTGGAACCACCACTCAGAATGTGCATGCATCGCAAGTCACAGGGACTTGTTTGTGCCTATGTTCCTAGGAGTTCACACTGCAATTCCCAACACAGGTACTGTGGTCAGAATGCATAAAAGTACAAAATCACTTCCCAGAAAGCTAATAGGACAGAGGAAGAGAAGAGAGATGAGCCGTAAAAGTCGCTCCCCTGAATTGTATTTCAATGTGACTTTTGCAGAAATGTTGGTGGAATTAGCATCCGGGAGACTTTGTCTTCAAGCACAGCAAACTGCCCACCACACATAAACAAATGTTGGGGTTCATTGAGCCCAGGAATGGCTGAGAAGCCTGACCATGAAACCAAGCCCAAGCCACTGAGATGCTTTCCCCAGCTTTTCTCCATCTCACCAGCTGGATTCCTCATCTTCAGTGTTTCAGATTTAGCTGCTGGCTGAAGCTGCCCTGGAGAGTAACAGGCTCTCTTTACCCCCAGAGCCAGATTAATGGCAGGTAAGCAACCTCCATCGTCCCCAGCGCCCTTTCATTGCCTGCTTTCATCACAATGCTGGCCAGGGCACCCAAGCCTGACCTGGAGCGGCTACAATCTGAGGCTGAGAGAGGAGTGCAGCTTCAACGTTCTGAGACCTATCGGGACACTAAGACATGCCTGAAAAGGTTCCCTGCTAGCAGAGTTCCCTCCTCCTGAAATGACTGGCCTCTCCCCCTCCTCAGGTTCTGGAGAGACCTCTGCCATCTGAGTGCATTGGCTCTGTCCAAGGAGAGCCTGAAGGGACTGCCTTCTCCCAGGTGAGCCCTTGAGCTCGCTGGCCAGCAGTGTGGATGGGGCAGGTTTCAAACCAAGAGTTGTCGCCGAAGAAAAGCCCTTTGCATCCTGCACCACTCAGAGTCAGCTCTGATCAGTAAGTCCCAAGTCTTTTGCCATTCGTCCGCCTCGTCCCAGCCCCTGCTCTCGGACGTGCCTTCCCTTTTCTTGCAACTCTTCAGAAGGACGACGGCTGGTGGGGGGATGACACAGAAATGACAATGGGAATATCTGTGTATCAAATTCCCGTGATAGTGCACTCTCCCTGATGCTGCAGTGTGCCAGGCACTCTGCAACTGGCCACGAGACTAGAGGGGAATGTGATGGATCCCTCTCAAGGACGTCTTCTCTGAGATTCCCAGCCACTGGGCATTCAGTGAGCAAGATCCATGGAGCACAGATCACACCATCCATTCAGTGTGGGAGAGAGAGTTTTGCCTATTTTTAATTTTTAGAAAAGGTTGGAGAAGGAAAGAAGAAACAATTTCCTGATCTCCGCTATGTTTAATTCAGACGGTCACAGATTTCCCATTCGATCCCAGCAGCTGGTGACGCTCAGTCCATCCTCTGGCAAGGAGGGTCCTGAGGGCCTCCCCATGGGGAGCGTACGTGCGCTAGCTCTTCCTTTCCTGAGCATCTACGCACTTCATCATACATCCCATTCACCTGCCCCATCGCCCACCAGGGGTTTGTTTTCTCTTTTAAAGGCATGGTCAGTTCCCATCTGTGAGATACAAAGAGGGAAGCAGTTCATAACTGTGGATTTAAAAGATAAAACAGAAGGCAGAGGGAAAGTCCCACATGACCTTGAGGTAAGCTGCAAAAATAGCACAGTCCCCTCCCTTTGAAATGTCAGAGAGGGCACGTGTTCTCCGGGAAGTGATCTCAAGTCAAGTCAAAATTCATTCTCACACCAGAGAAAAGAAAGTAACAGAACAAAGCACCGTGTTCCCTGCACGCCCCTTGCACACCTTTTTATGCTCGTGCACTAATGAATCTCTTCCACTAATTGTGCTGCAAAAGCTGCACTCTGAATATTGAATAGAATCATTGCTAGTTAGCATCACAAGTAGGTGACAAATTATCAGTGGTCCCCAGGCAATACAAGGCAAAGCCTTAGAGGATTTGGGTTTGATTTCCTATCCTGATCCCAGTGTCAAAATAACAGGGAATTAAAAACAAACCAAAACCCGAGAGTGCCCCCAAAACCAAACTAGAAAATATCTGCTGTTTCACACAAAGAAAGAAAGAAAGAAAGAAAGAAAGAAAGAAAGAAAGAAAGAAAGATGCCTCTGCACCTTGCTCCTCTGCCTGCCTTCTCTGGCCTGCCATAGGCTCAACTTATCACCCCCTCCTCATTTTATTCTCTGCAGCCACCACTCCTCTGTCAGAGTCCTCTGTTTCTGTCTCTCTTCTCTCTCTCCCCACCCCCTTTTACTGTATGTGAATGAGGTGATCTTTTAGCTGCCCTTTGTCTTGGAAAAAAATTAATTCTCATTTGCATTACCTCGACTAAATGTCACCCACCGATATTTTGTTAGACATTAGCTATGCTGGCGGAGAGGGGCACAGGATAATTGTGTTCTGCCTAGCGGTGGGATTTACATAATTTCAGACAGCAATTAAAGAATCCCTGGGAATTTTTTTTCTCTTCCAACCTCTCCTACAAAGAAAGTGTTCGTTTACATTAAGCGCTCAGCTCCTCGCTGTTCATTTGCATAAAATTAAAGGTTTTTGTGTTCTGGAACAGCAGGGTAACATTTAAAATTCCGTTTTAAAAAGCTCACCTTAGAATAATAAAATGTTAATATCATTTCATGGGCTAGAGCAGGTTGCCAGCTGCCTTTCACTTTAAACTTTTATCCAATGCTAACTGTTTTTTTTCTTTTGAGTTAAGAAATAAACTTTCTTGAGAAAGTGCAAGGATAAAAATGTGGCTGGTGATGGGTCTCTGCAGGGCTACTTCAGAGCAGAGTGTTTGTTTACTCCATAGTTTTTTAATTAAAAAATCATGCAAAGGAGCAACAGTGGAATATTATAGGCTTTAATGTGCCATCACCCTCCTCACTGCAAGAGAAAATGCAATTTGGATCAACCACCTTTCATTAGCTTTCATGGATGTGGTAGTGGTGGCCCAATGAGAGCCTGCTACATGCGATAAGTTCCACGGTCTGGCTGCACTTCCATATGGCTTGAAAGTAGAGCACAGCGTCCGTCAGTGCAGAGGAGATGGCCAGGGCCCAGCCCTGAGGAACAATTATCCTCAGTTCTTCGAATACTTGGCTCCTGTCTGAGTGAAAGGAATCATTCATCTGTCAGGCAGCACTAGTAGATTCTTATCCTGTAATGTGGCTTAGCCACTAGAGGGGAGTAAATACCCATGCTCTCTTAGCATGGGTCAGATCATCCCTCCTCGCCTCAAGTCTTCTGGAATTAGTGCACCTCTTCTGGAAAGACCCTTATCGGAGCCCTCAGCAGGATCGGAACCCATGGCCTTTTGCACGGACTCTTACAATTTGAGCATTAACTTATGGCAATATTGGGCTTTTTAATCCTCTTATGCAGAGCAGCTGCTGGAGGGGGCCAAAGAACAGACTCTCCTCGGGGGGGTTCACTCAGTCCTGCCCGCCCATGGCTTACGTGAGCCAGACCAGGCTGTGTCTCAGAGCAGATAGGCCTGCCTGGCCGTGCTGAGCAGACTGGGCTCTGAGGCTGCAGGACCGAATGGGTGTGATGGTGCAGGGGGCCATGTGAGCCATCCTCAGGGGGTACCAGGCTGCCCCACAGCACTGACTGTGTGCCCTGCAGGGCTGCTCTGCCTGGTACCGCCCCTTACAGCAGGGGCCTCGGCAGCTGGGCATTCAGATTCGTTGATCTCCGTTTAGCTCTGCCTCGCCCCTGGTGCCATTGCGTGGGGGCAGAGGATGCAGTCTGCTGCCCCCACGTCCATGGGCTCGCAGCATGGAGTGGCTGGCGGCTGGGCCCCAGACGGTCTGTTCTGCTGAGCGGCACGCTGTGGTGCTCTGGGAGGGATGGGCTGCAGTAACTGTGGGGCTGGGTGTCTGTTAATATGTCCCGGCCGGACTGGGCTTTGCCTTGTTTGGTGGCTGAATTAACGGCTTCTTTCCTTCAAGGACCCAGAGACCAGAGAGGGGAGGGGAGGCAATGGCTAGTTAGTCCTCGTTTGGGGGCACAAGCATCTGCACTCTGCAGGGACCCACATGCCTCTGGACACAGGGGAGCCAGAGGGGTGCTGAGGAGCCGTAGTGTGCCAGGTAAACCTCCTGCAGACAAGCCCTACCCTTTCCTGCTGCCTTCAGGTGTCCATCCAAAACGGGAACAATAAATACGAACTCTCCACACACTCACCCCAGACGTGGACACAGGCGTCCCCTCATGACCCCAAACGGTAGTAGCGAAATGGGACTGCATAGCTTCAGCTGTGTTTGTAAACTGCCAACTCCCATCGCTCTTGCTAAAATAATCAACAAGGCAGACTCCGCTTCCAAGAACATACTTCTGAATACAACAGCAGCTGGCACAGCCCTCATTCGCTCCTTGTACTCCTGAAGGGTGAACGTGGAAGCACCGGATACAACAATTCTACTTTTATTTTACTACGGTTCAAAAGGCAACCACGGACCAGCACCACCTAAAGACTGCCCTGGCTCCTTCTGACAGCCATCGCCACGTCCCAGCAGAGAGTCTCCTGGGCAGCAGTCACCGCATTTTGGACCATTTCACTATAAACATGGCTTGAGGCTACACTACAAAGACTTTGTGGCTGGACAGTTCCCAGCAAAGCCATCTAGTGGGGACATGGAGTATAGGAGCAAAGGGAGTTCTTTAGACACCTCCCCACACGACCCAAACTGTACCAATAAAAGGACTCTAGGATGTGTCTTTGCCAGGACAGCTCTGTGGCTCACGCTCCTTAGCTATGCCAGCAGAACTCTGTAGTGCACACTGGCCTTCAGCAAAGATCTTTGCTCTGATGTTCCCAGGCAGTCCTTGCAATCAGCTCCCAGCTGCGTCCTCCAGAAGCTGCAAAGGGAACAAACGGCTGGGTGCACAGTGAGAGGCCAGGCAGCCGTTCAGCAAACCTTTGCAGCGGATTTTGCTCAGCCTTATGCAGGGCATGAGTTCAGTCTCTTTAAATGTGTTTCAAGCGTGGCTTGTTCTGTGCAGGTGCCCGCAGTGGACCTGTGCTGTGAGGACAGATACAATGGAAATGAATAATGCCAACTCTCTCCCTTCTCTCTAGCAACAGAGGATCCAGTTCTGGGGCTGTCCGTCCAGGACTCAGAGAGAGAAACACCGGGAGAGGAAGAGGGCGAGTCATTGATTAAGTGTGTGTAAATTCATCCCATGGCTGGTGCAAGTGAGCGGACTCGCACCCCACATTACACGGTGAATCTGCTCCCAGCCCTAGGGAGAAGCAGTTGTTTTTTTCACTCACTCCGGCCTCAAACTAGGCCACAAACAAAGTCAGTTTGGCACATAGCTGCTTACTTCACTTGGATGATCCCTCCCTCCAGCTCCGGAGCTGCAGGGCAAGCTGGGGCTGGAGTAAATTGCCTCCCTTCGTATAGCAGTTCCAGGCCTGAGAATGTCGTTGGCCTGAATAAGACCATCCTGGAAATGGGGGATGTTTCTGATCGAGCTCTGCAATTTACCTCAGAGCTTGGGGTATCTGGGTCGGGGGCGCCATGCAATGTGGGCCCAGGCCAGCTTCACCCCAGAGCTCCTCACTGGAGCAACGCAGGTCAGGAAAGCTGCTCCGCAAGCCCTGAGTGGCAGAAAGAAGCAGCCCCATTTCAGAGTGGCACGGGTCTCGACCTTGTTAAGTTGACGTAACAGAGCCCCCAGTGTAGACGTACCCTAAGAGCCAGGCCAGCCCTGTTTGCTAATCATGCAGCCCCTGTTTCAGTGTAGACAGGTTTTCCACTGGCTCTGACTCTCCGTTGAGGGATTCAGAAGCCACAATGCCAGTGGGAGGCGGCTTACCTGGTATCTGAGCTGCTTGCTGGAGAAATAGAGGCAGCAGTCCTGTAGTCACAATGGCAGAAAGAAAACCTGGGGTGCTGCAGATCGCCCATTGAGGGAATCGAAGACTGAGGTGGTGAAGCTGCAAGCACTTCTGTGCAAGCGCTGCCCTCCTTTTGTGTTCTGTCAGCGCTAAACCGACAACAAACAACATTTGAAAGAGACTTCGGTCAAGCCCTTCAGCGACACTCTGTCTCCAGACAGAAACTCCTGTGACTGGAGGGAACTGCTGGCCACACGGCTTGTTCCCTGGGCCAAGAGCAGGACCCTGAACACCCACATCACTGAAAGTACAGGGCACTGGAGCATGTCTTCTGCTGGTTTTCCACCACATTTCCTGCAGATTCCAGGCACGGAACATCACATCAAAGCCTCCGTGGCTGGTGAAGCCACCCACCAGCAATGGTGGAGCAAGGTTACAATGGGAAGTGAGGCATGGCAGCTTTCATCATCTATGTGTGAAGTTACTCCTCATGGGCATATTTGCAAATCCCCAGTGCAAAGCTGTAGCTGTGGCCACTGGGCTGATGCTCTGGAATTTGTAATAGGATGTGCAGAAAAGCTAGATAATCAGTAAGGACAGATGCAAAGTGCTGTACTTGGGAAGGAATAATACCAAATAGGAAGTGACTGCCTGGGAAGGAGTAGAGCAGAAAAGGATCTGGGGTTACAGTGGTCACATACTCAATATGAGTCAAAAAAGAACATCATTCTGGATGTGTTATCACAAGTGTTGTGAGCAAGACACAAGGAGTAATTCCTCCACTTGCTCAGACTGATACGGCCTGACCTGGGCTCTGTGTCTAGTTCTGGGCACCACACTTTGGGAAAGATGTGGACACACTGGAGAAAATCCAGAGGAGAGTAACAAAAATGATCAGAGGTCTAGAAAACATGACCTCTGGTGGAAAACTGGAGAAATGGGTTAGTTTAGTCTGGAGAAGAGACGTCTGAAGTAGGACATAAGAGCAGTGTTCAAGCATATGAAAGGTTATTATAAAGAGAAGAGTTACAAATTGTTCTCCTTAGCCACTGAGGACAGGACAAGAAGTAATGGTCTTGAATTGCAGCAAGAGAAATTTGGGTTAGATAGTGGGAAAACCTCTCTTACTGTAAGGGTATTAAGCACTGGAACAAATCATCTAGGAAGGGAGGCTGTGGAATCTCTCTCATTGGGGGTTTTCAGAACAAGTCAGACAAACACCTGTCAGGGATGGGCTAGATACTTAGTGCTGGGTCAGCGCAGGAGGCTGGACTAGAAGACAAGTTGCGGTCCCTTCCAGTCCAGCATTTCTATGATTCTCTGACAGATAGGGCCAGATTCTCCTCCTCTTGATGTCACGCTTAGGATGGAAAATCAAGGCCCTGGTGAGTGCCTGGGAGAACAAACCGCTACTCCAGCTGCAGCATCTTTTCTCTGCACTCCTCTAGCACTAGCTGTGGGTGGTGCACAGTGTTGGCAAGGTGTATTTACTGCAGTCTGGTTTCCAAGAGAGGAGCAGAGTGCAGGGGCTCTGGTGGAAAAGCACCTCCGGGAACCATCTGGGACAGCAGCAGATTGAGAACCAGGTGTGCCCCCTACCCATCCAGCTCTCCATCCAGGGCTACCTGCTGCATTTCTGACTCAGCAGAACAGGACAAGAGAGCAACTGCCTTGGGGAGAAAAGCTTGTGAGTCTTGTGAGCTGACCAATTCCTGTCCTCCCTGTGACCTTGCTGATAGCAGAGCACATTCACAATGATCTGACTGCTTGCTCCTGCAAAGACGAATCCAGAACCCTTCCCAGAGGACACACCAGCCCCTTGGCTTGGGCCTCGTGGGATGGAGGGAGACAAGGAGGTGGTGAAGGAAGATCAAGCAGAGGCAGGTTGAGTTACTTTCACCCTTCTGTGGAACAGGTGTGGGTGACCCGCCCCTCCAAGTCCTCTCTAGTTTCCTTATTTGAATGTTCAAGTCTTGGGTTTAGGGACTGAGGCCCAAGCCTGCCTTGAGGAAAGCTAGGAAGTGCAGGCCTTGGAAGGAAGAAAGGGAATTTGGTCCCTGAGCCTAAGAGTTGAAGTGGGATGTAAGAGGGGCCTAGGTGACCTCCTGGCCCTTGGCCCCGCGGCCAGTTTCCCCCAGAGTCAATGGCCACCGGTGCCGGCTTGCTCCTGAGTAACCAGACTACACATCAGTGAAGTGTGCGTAGCTGACGTGCTGGAATGGTGACCCTACCAGCAGGAATCAGGATTGACTCTCTGGTGTAAAAGTGCCCCGGGAAAGATGTGAATCAGGCCCAATAACTCTTTCTCTGGAGGGTCTCTCTACGGTGTCCACCCAGGTGGCCATAAGGCCTTGGAGTGGGAAGTGGGCGGGGAGCTGGGGAATGAAGCAGCGTTGTAGGAAGGCATCACGCCGTTGGCACAGACAGCTGCTCTCGCTGGAAGTCGAGGCCACAAGGAGACCCTGGTCTGGGTGGACTCCTCTGCTGGTGTTCGTGGCCGGGGGTGGCCAAGCACGGCAGGCTGAGCGTGGCCGGTGTCACCCTAGCGACCCGGATCTGGGGGGCCCTTTGGAAAAGCACTCCATAGAGAATATATTTATGTGGTTCCTCGGTGTGCAAGCGCCTGTGTGCACAGAGATTCAGCAGCCCTCCTTCTGACGCCGAGGCCTGCCAAGAGGGGCGCCAAGGCGCTGGGCCCAGGGATTCGGCTGTCACAAAGATGCATGATGTCCTGGAGAGCGGAGTACAGCTGGCAGCAGAGAAGCAGCCTGATCAGTGCCAAGAGAGTGCACAATAAAATTGGCAGGCTGCAAACAAGTCTAATGCCGAGGATAAACTCGCCCGGCCCAGCAGCAAAACCAAGTTTTTGGCCTGGTAGCTAAGTCTGTTTACCATCTTGTGACAGATGTGGCTGGTAAACTGCGGCATTGTCTTCCCCCTTCCCAAGAGACGCCGCATGGAAAGAAAACAATGGCAGGCCAACTTTCTGAAGCATTGACGGCCGTCCAAGTGAGCGGGGTGGGGGGCGTCTCCCGCGTGCGAGTCCTGAAAGGTTCAGTGAGTCTGGGGACGAGAAGGCAGCCAAATTGGGGGAAGCAGGCAGCACAGCTTGCGAGAACTGTCTGGGAAACAGGACGGAGAGCTTGAGAAAAGGATGATAAAGGGATGGGAGCCCATGCTTCTGACAGCGTCTTCTGTGTGAGAAGAACTCCTGGCATAACCGGCAGTGGCAGAGGAGCCTGAGAGAAGGGCACAGAGGGTGTGGCTCCTGAATGACAAATCATCTTGGTAAAACAGGAATGTCTGTCGGATACAGCAGCCCGTGTATCCTGAGGGTGGTGCTGCTCACGCAGCGCAGTGCAAGCGAGAAGGCCTGGATCCTGTGCTCGGGAACAGTTCTGGCTCTGCACAACACAGGACATGCCAGGAGTGGGGCAGAAGGGGTACAGCTCACCGTGTGGGTAAGTGCAGAGAGCCGAAGGAGCACGGACCCCATCTCTCTGCCCACTCCTGGCCTTCCTCACCCTCATTTGGCCTCCCCATGTGCCCTCCCACCCCTGCCCCATCCTGTCTCAACACCTAGCCCCTCTCCCTTCTGGCCTCCCTTGCTCCCCAGCTCCTCCTTTCCCGCCCTCTTCCTCAGGTCCAGTCCGAAGGACGTGTTTGTCCCGGTTATTCTAATGAGAATCAGGTCACTTAGGGAACGAAAACAGCAGAGGTTGTGTTTGAAAACGTCACTCTAAATGTTTGCACTTGAATGTCGGGATGTTAAATTCTCACGTTCCTGCATGCGCATAGCCAGGAGAAGGCAAAATGTAGCAGAGAACATGAGGATGTGAATTCCTGTGCATCTGCCAAGGATATTAACCTACTATGAGTGAGAAGAGTTTCCTGTTCCTGCACACACCTCTCCATTTCTTTGGTGTTTTGCCCAGGCTCATGACAGACATTGGAATGCAGCTCCTCGCACCACCCCAAATTTTCTTAGCCCTTGGTCTTGGTCTCTGACAATTCTTTCCTTGTCCTGCTTCTCTATTGTGCTTCAGTTCCCTTTGTTGGAGTTTTATCTTTTCAAAACAGGAGAAATGATATATGTTTGTGAAATAAAGAACAAAGGTGGGGAAGATCATTCACCTGGCAGTCCCTCTATGTGCTTATTTGGGTCCGCTGGAAGATTGTTGCAAAAAGTATTTAATTAAAAATAGATCCAAGTCTCTAGCCATTACATTATCTGGCTAATTCCTAAGTGGGCAGAATATACAGCACAATCTGCATTCTCCTGTTTCTGGTTTTTATTTCTGCTAACTCTCCACACCACCACAACTCAGATCACCATGCCAGTAAATGCCAATTTTTCTTAATGATTTGTATGTGGAATCTACATCTTCAGACCTACAGTATGTCAAAATATGTATGAAAGCAGGATGGACTCAGATTTTTAAGCATTTAGCACACTAATGACTTGTTATAAATGTTTTCCTAACTGTCCTGAGTCTCCAGGAGGTGAAAATTATCATTGTATTCCTGCAAAAATGCATATAAAATAAGAACAACATGCTGCAGGTTCCACATTAAAGAACTCACAAATAAAAAATTTGCCATTCTGATGTCAGCGAGACTATTAGTCACATGCATCTTCCTGTCTTGGTACATCCTAATTTACCAAGGAACTGTTCTATATACTGCAGGTGCTTCAGACTTTTCAGAGGAATTTTACAAAGTGTCTCAGGCATCGTCTGCATTGTGACAAGTGAAGCGATGGTAGAGGACTGGATCTAAAATGTTTTATTCAGAAAAAGCAGAAAACCTTGTTCTTAGCCTTTCTCTATGAACCCCGTGGCCCACTCAAAGCCATGCTTTCAAAGGGTGGTAGGCAGAGCTGGTCAGAAAAATCAGGAGGGTTTCTGCTGAAAATTTCGCCATTTTCTCAAACCCTGCAAAACTTCAGGGTTTGGCTTTCAAATGAAAATTCAGAATTGTCCCAGAGGAGCAGACACTTTCTGCAAGATCTCCCCTTTTGTTGAAAACCCAGGTTTCTGTCCCCAGAAAGTTTAGCTGGAAGTGTATAGACTTCCAAGGAGCTGCAGGAATGTACCAGCCATAGGTTAGCTACAGAGCATTTGACTCGGGGCTTGTCTCCACTGGGATGGGATTGTACTTGGATTTTAGGCTGTCGAATTACAGAAGACAAAGGTGAATGATCACAACAAATTGTTTGCTCAGAGTCTTGTGTCCCCACTGCTCACATTACTTTCTGAAAGACATTCCGCTGTGGGAAGTAGGTAAAGGAGGTTGTGGGGAGGCAATTGTCTTCCACTCACTCTCCCTCCCCTCTTTCCTAAAGGAAGAAAGAGCAGGAACGGCTTTGCTTGCTGTTTCTCTACCACAGGCACAACAGAGAGGCATAGTGCTGCATTCAGAGAGCAATTAAGAGAAAACTTTTGGGGGTTACAGGCATGGAAGAGCTATGTTGCTCTGGTGCAACACATGGGAAAAACCAGAAAAGCTGCTCTCTGTCTACATGGACCTAAATTTGAATGTAGATTTCAACCTCAGTGCTACACCACTTGTAGGGGTGGTGTTAGCAGGTCAAATTACAGCTCCATTTTTTTCAAATTTACTGCTCTGACAGTGGAGACACAGGCTGCAGGAGGTCGAGGTAACCAACCATCTACTGAAGGCAGCTAAACCTCCTGTTGACAGAGTTGCCAAATGACAGGTACATGACGAGTGGCGATGTTCTCTATAGAGTGATCTACCTGATAGTAAGATGGAGCCATTCACTAACCTGGAACTGGATAAAGTGCTGAAAGATTTAAAAATGGGGCCAGCTCCTGGGTATGACAGAATTGCACCTGATTTCATGGAACATCTGGATCTTTGCATGCGGGAATGGCTCATTCGCTTTTTTACCAAAGTTCTGCAGGAATCCAGATTGCCTAGAATCTGGCACCAAACAGAGATCATTGCCTTCCAGAAACCTGGGAAAGGGCCACACTTTCCTTTGACCTACAGACCAATTTCACTTCTAATTGTCTGCTTTGAAGTGCTTGAGCATTTGATTTTGCAAAGAATTTCTCCAACTCTGGGAAGCTGGCACCAGAGAAAGCTGGTTTCTCCATGTTGTAGTACAAATGCTGGCGCTTACAACATTCATGGAATACGGATTCCTACATAAGCTGAAGACTGGCTTGGTTTTCCTTGACTGGACTGAGGCGTGTGATGTCGCTTGGCACATGAGCCCTTTAGTGAAATTGTCTATGCCATGCTGGTTAGTTTATGCCCTGGATCTGATTTTGAGAAACTGCCTTTTCGGAGTGCATACTGGTGACAGAACAAGTACTTGGAGCAACCAGAACAGCCTCCCACAAGGGTCAGTATTATCACCATGGGTATTCAATTTATATTCGAAAAACCAACCGTATACCAGGTTCTCACATGTTTATGTGCCTCTGAACTCAGTCACACTCTTTTGATATATGAGTGCTCTGAATGCACCTATAGCGGCTATGGATGACTGTCGGTGATGGTGCCTGATACTAAGTGGGAGTAAGACGGTGTCGAGTGTCTTCCACTTTCCTCATGCACAAGCAGGCAGAGACCTGAATATAGTTCTCAATGTTCAGCGAATACAGCATGATTCACACCTGGTCTATTCAGGTGTCACTTTGGATAGAACTCTCACAGACCGTGACCTTCTTACAAAGATAGCAACTAAGGTCAAAATGTGGAGCAGCCAGCTTGGAAAACTGGACGGAACAACATGGGGTGCTGATGCCCAAACACACAGTATGCATGTCAGCCAGAGCACTGTGCTTCAGGATGGTCTCGCTCATCTCACACAAAGATGATCAACGTATGACTAAATTTCACCATGCGTATTATGTCAGGCACACTTAAATCTACTCCTCTGCCATGGTTACTGGTTCCCTGCAATATTGCTCTGCCCAGTGTTCATGGAGGGGAAAGCATAGCAAAACTTGTGAAGAAAATGCATGATATGCCACAGATGTATTTAATCCACCACATAGTTATCTTCCTTCACGGAGCCCACTGTGGAAAAGTTTACAGAGAGAGGGGTTTATGGTAGAGGACGCCTGGTGAGCTTCATGGTCTGCAGGAAAAGGGACAAATAATTATTTTGTCTCAGACCCCACTCAACGTCTTCCAAGGTTTGACTTACCACAAAGGCAATGGAGCCTTCTAAACCAGTTTTGTACCTGACCTGGAATTTGTACGTCAGCGGAGTTTTAGAGACAGTCCACCATGTTGATGGGGGAGCCACAAACCATGACATAGTGCTAAAGTCTGCAAAATGATTCAACTTCCTGGAGGTCTTCCTGCCTTGACCATCGTTGATAAGAATATCATGGCATGGCTTGACTGGACTGCATACACCAAATAAGTAACTGGTACAAATGTGCCTGGCATTGGGGGCGCTGATCAGACCACGTTTCACCAGCAGCGAAGGAGCACATGACAGTCTGCACTAGCAGGTGCATTTTTGGTCTTGGCTGTTATTTTCTCCGTTTTTGTTTGTATTTCTCTGGTTTTGTCAGAAAGGAAGAAAAATTAGACTTTAACAACAACTGTACCAACAGTATCTACGGTTTCTCAGCTACCTTTTTATCCATCCATCCCCAAGGAGAGTTACTGCCGCCTTTATCCACAGAGTACTGTCCCAAGGAAAGCCTTGTCTATAAAATCTCTCCATGGCTCAAGGGTTAGGGAATGAAGGATACTGTTGATCTGTTCAAATGAAAGCCTGACCTAATACTTTACATTTGAAATGCTTTCCCTGCTTTTTCGGTCTCTCTAATAAAGGGTTAGAAAGAGTTTTAATGGCGGTTGTTGCTGGGGGACCAAGGAGGCCCAGGTCTCTGTCCTCAACCCCCCACCATCTTTCCCTGTTTACTATTGTGCAGCAACAGGCTCATGTTAGCGCCCTTGATTCTCTGGGTCCTTTTATTCCATTGGCAGTAACAAACGAGGGCACGACACATCCCTCGGCCCACGCATACCAGCCTCAGCACACACCCCACAGCCAAGAGTTCCAGACAATTCTAATCTGCTTGGGAAAGTGCTCCCTCCGATGGTGCAAGTGCTACTTTACTGGTGTACAATGGATGCTGCATGACCGAACACCAATACACACTCATGTGCACATACGTGTGCACACTCACGCCCATCCATGTCCCCCTCATCGCACACTAGGTCCTACAAAGCATGTGCACTCTCATACTCAGACCTGCGGATATACAAACCAGTCCTCACTGATGCCCACTCACGCCACAATGCTCAGTCTCTCTCTTTCTCTCTCACCCACCCACACGTCTAGCCGGAACTCACATTGATCTAACGTGTTATAAATCGTCTAACTTGGTTGTGATTGCTGTGACGAATGGTACGTTAAAGGACTCAAAGGCTGGGTATCGGCCTTTGATAAACATTGGCTTGCTGATCTTAGATCTTATTTATTTACCCTTGGAGGAGTTCATTACTATGTATTAGATAGATATGACATATTTATGAAAATATGGGGACTCTTTATGGAATATATTAAGATTAAATAAATCATTTTCTATGTGGTCAAGAACTACAACAATCTTGATGAATGATCTGGTGATTTTTTTGATCTCATTACAATTTTTTAAGAGCCATACACTTTCTGTCAGAGGGATCTTGTGCCACCCCACTGTGTATATGGACATGGAGCCATTGTACATTTATTTGGGAGCAGAAGGGTGTGTCTTAAAATATTTCGAATATATGCCTATGATCCGAAGGGTTAAAACAGAGAAACATCTTAGAAGTTTAGTGTCCATTTCTCATTCTGTGGGTCTTTAGAGAAGCTATATCAAAAGACACCCTATCTTTGGAAGAGATTTTAGGAGTTGTTCCTTGTTCCCCTCATTAGTAGCGACATCTGCATGAAAAGAGAATATTTGTGCCTTCGCGGTCTGTCTGCTCACTCTCTTCTATGGGAGAGATCACAACTAAGATCAATGGAAATCAATGTGATGTCAAACAGGAGGAAAGAGGCTGGAGTGCAATGAAAGATTATCAGGACCTGTATATAGCTCCCAACAGCCAGAAATGAGGTTCTATCCAGTTTGGCCAGGACTTCACATTACCAGCCTTGGACTGGGGGAAATAGGTGATTTTTCTAAGCTGAATCTCTATCCTGCCCTTGATAGGGTTTGCCATAATTTATTCCTTTGCATCGAGGGAAATTCGTAGCCTTGAGACAGGATTCCGGTCAGACCCTGAAAACAGGGGACAGTTGGTGGTGAGGATTATGTGTACTATCAGTGGAGAGTTGAAAAGTGGCTTCCTTCAAAGCTGTGTCCTGTCTCGCACACTGGCCAGTGTGTTCACGAGCCTCAGGTCAGACGGTTTCCAAGCATAGGATAGAGTCTTCTCAGCAAACAGAGAACTCACAGCTCTGCCTCTTGCTCCATGGACTCCGAGCCCAGATGTTGCCAGCTGGATGCACCATGTTGGATATCATCTCAAGGGGACTCACTCCTTGTGACTCCCCTCGCTCTGGAAATGTGCTCTGTGGTAGCCAGTTGGGTAAGAATCCTGCCATCCCTATGGCCAGGTCTGTTCCATGGAGAGTCCCTACCCCCCAACATACAAACGGGTGCTGTGCCATAACACAACCCACACTGGCTGAGTGATTCAGCCTGGCAACTGCAAGACATGCATTATTGAATGATTGCAATTTTCCCTTTCAAAGGCTCTCCGTGGGGCTCTGATTCCATTTGCAGCTTCTTTTGCCCAGGCTTACGCTGTTCAATTACAGCGGTTTGGTATTATATTGTGTCTTCCCCGTCTTATTTACGCTAGTGCCTGCAGAGGGACAGACATATGAAACTGGCACTATTGGTTTTTAAGCCATGAACAGTGTTGCCCTGGCTACATGTAAAAAATACCCCTTGAGCCCTCTAGTGAAGGATAGCAACATCTGTCTTCCAGTCCACCCCAAAGCTCAGCTCAGCTCAGCTGCCTCAACTTTCTAAAGGCCCTCCAGAAGCTTGGTTTTTGTTTCCATAAATAACTCCGGGTGCACAAACAAGGAGCACACGAGCAGATTGGCACTTGTGCCTGAGCAGGAGATGAACAGTTGGATTATGCATTCTGGCATTACAGACACTGAAGAAAATGAGGCAATGATGAGGACAAGCAGCTTTTCCAAACCCAGGGAAAATATTCTTTGGAATCTATTTCACAAACTTGAAAAGCGATTCTGATTTCATCATTCACCATTCCATTCATTATTCATCATTCCATTCCTGCTTTGTGCACACATTGGCCAATGCATTTACAGATCTAATCATGCATTTTCACAAATCAACGGTAATTACGTTTAAAAGACCTATTTTAAGGCAAATCAGTGAGAGCCACAGCCGATGATGTAAAAGTGATTACACCTGCCCTTTGGCCTCATCACAAACACGTCAGAGGAGTCATAGATCACAACAGGAGTGCAACAAATCCAAGGAGCGCAGAACAGAAAAGAATTCCCTGGCAAATATTAGCCATCCCGACTTGCACACAATAAGCCATCTTAAGAGGTACTTAGGGCTGCCCCTCTGGCCGATGGTATTTGATGTCTGAGTTCACCTGCTTCACCGGATTTCTTAGCTAAATGTATTTTAATGGAATTTTCATTGGATAATTATAGTGCATGCTGTGCTGTAACAGTAGCAGCAGCGTCTGTGAGACACGAGGCCAGATTTCTCTTCAAATGATGACATGACATAGACATCTGCAATGTTGTGTGCAATGCAAGGCAACTCCTTAGGAAGAGTATGCACATGTCCCCAGGTCAAATTCTACTCTCTGGGAGCTGCCATCTCTCAGCACCATGAATATCAGGTTAAAAACAATGTTCTGGCAGTACAAGAAAAAATCCCATAAGCCCTCCATTGCCAGCAATGTCAACACAATGGATTGGTTGTTGCCGGCATATTAACAAAATCCTGGGGCAGGCCATTGCCGGCAGTTAAAACAAAGGATAAGACTAACTGACTTGAAAGTCTCCTGGCTGCAGGCTGTGCATGTCCCCTCTGTATAGGGAACAGGGCCCTGGGAAGGCAGATCACCATGCATTAGATTCCAGCACGCACACAGTGGGAACCAATAACAGACCATGGTTTCAAAGAACAGCAAACTACCTGTTTGGGTCAATTCTATGGCCTATGTGGAGGGCACCCAATACAGGATTACAGCCGCATATCCTTTACCATCCAGATTTGATATGAAAATAGAAAGGAAACATGGGGAGCCCCTTCAGAGCAGGGGACCGTGCACTGTACCACCACACAGGCACCGATACAGCTTGCATTGCTTCGCTCCTTTTCACATTTGCATTGTGTACACAAAGACACGCAGTCTGCATGAGCTATGAACAAAGGTTCAAAGATTCCGGCGTCCTCACCAGCTCAAGAGATGTGAATGGCGCTGGACTGGCTGTGCAGGTTACGATTTCCACACGAACTCCCTACCCCCAACCCACCACCATTTAAAGAAGTGGGGTGCTGTGCTCAAGGGTCACTGCGCCTCACTGGCTAGTTATTATTTATGTGTATTTTGGAATCTCTTAGGGCCAGCAATCATGGATCGGAGCCCGAGAGTACCTGGATTGTACAACACACATAACAAACAGATTCTCCCTGCTCTTAAGAGTTGACAATCTGTGTATTTTTTTCTTCTCTATCAGGTAGCTTCCTCTTCCCGTCTGTATAACATTGTTTATAATCTTCTTTCCCTGTCTGTTACCTTTCTTGTCATCTCCTACCTCCTAACTTCCTAGGGGCCACTGGAGTTAGTGGGAGTTTTTGGTTTGGCTCAGGTCACCTGTAAGGGGGTGTCCCCCCCAGAACTGGAAGGGATAAGATGACCTGAGGCCTATTCATTGCACAAGTTGCTCCTGGTGGAAGAGCCAGGAGGCAAGGGATCGATTGCAGGCCGGTTCGGCTGTGCAGGAAAAGGTGGGGCCTGTAAAGCAAGAGATGGGGCTGCTGCTGCTATGAAAAGAGCAATCACTCCCCGGGAAGAGGGTTTGGTGCTGGTCCTCCTAGGGTATGCAGGGGAACCAGAACTGGTAGGAAGCAGTCCAGGAAAGGAGCAGTAAGGGCCCCTGGACTGTAACCAGGAACGGAGGTGGGCCCGGGTTCCCCTACCAGCCACTGAAGAAATGGCACCAGAGCAGTGAATGGGAAGACTGCCTAGGAGTGCTGAAGGAAAGACTTTTCTATACCCAGAAGGGGGGATCCCTGAGTGTCCTGGCCAGCGGGCTGAGTCACAAAGAGGATGCTGAGAGTCCTGGGATGAGAGAGATGGTACGACAGAATGCAACCTCTGGACGGCTTAGGCCTTGTGAGTTAATCTCTAGCTGGCCCAGGAGGAGAGAGACACCAGCGAAGCAGTGACTGGAGTGCCCGTCCATGCCTTCTGAAACAAGTCTGCTAATACTTGGAAATTCTTAAGGACAGTTAAGTAGCAAACTATCTGCTGATAATGACACTTGCTTGTTTCTCACAAAATCCAATTTCTTTACTATCCAAAGACAAGAGTTGGGTGTCTGCCTCCTAAATTGTTTTAATCTCTGGCAAAGAGCGCTTCTGGCAGATTTTGTCAACTGGAAAATAGGAAATGAATGAGAAAGAATAGGCAAACGGGAATAATAGAGAACTTAAGACTTTTGATCTTGTTCTGGAGATGTGAAGTTTAAATAGTTTCTTCAGTTCAGGTCTACGTGACTGTTCTGGGCAGAAGAGAAGGAAATGCACCTGGGGATGACAACAGACACAGATATGCAAGAGATGCTGGGGTTGGAGGATGGGTCACACGATGTAACGAGTCTTTTCCTTTGTTATTTTCCATGACTCTATGGCCTTTCCCTGTGCTTTATATGTGAACACACAGACCACAATGGTGACACCTAGTAGAGGTGAGTCATCCCTCGGCCATATGTGATCCAGAGAGATGTACTGGGAACTCCCTCGCCTTGCTGGCTGGCTGCTGGGGTCTCCCTTGACTAGGAAGAAATCCAGGCCTGGATGCTGCTCCTGAAGTACCAGCCAGTAGGGAATGAGCCCAATTGGCTGGCCATTAAGCAGGGCCCTGCGGTGCAGCGGTGGTGAACAGACAGAAGCGGCATGCTGCTCTCTGGCTGGAACTAAGCGAACTTGAAGCTCACACGGGCTCAGGTTGAAGAGTTAAACTAGACAGTTGGATCTAGGAGGGTCTCTTTGCTTCCAAAACATTTAAGATTTTGGTCTGTATGAGCAACTCTTTTCATTCACACACTCTCTGCACACGTCTCAGCACGGATCAGTCACTGGTGGTGGAACCGCCTCCCACGTCTGCCTCTTCTTCTCTTCTCTTCTCTTCTCTTCTCTTCTCTTC
Source organism: Pelusios castaneus (assembly GCA_007922175.1). Lineage (NCBI taxonomy): Eukaryota > Metazoa > Chordata > Testudines > Pelomedusidae > Pelusios > Pelusios castaneus. The sequence continues at coordinate 15,756,915 of ML685804.1, read as the reverse complement.
TCTTCTCTTCTCTTCTCTTCAACATATTTTTCCAATTTGTCCTCAAATATGTTTGTTTGAAAGAAAGAATTTTTAAAATCCTGGGAAACTCCACAGCTTCTCTCCTAGCAGATTGGTTCTGTCTTCGTGTCCCTGTTAATACTATTCATGATACTCTGATGTGAATTGAACCTCCTTATGCAAAGGTGCCTAGAGGCAAGAATGTTGCCCCCCACATGATGAGATAATTACTATGGCAACCCCCTCTGCCAATTTGAGCTGGCCCTGTGCTGTGTGGGCTGCCTGGCTCGGGTCCACACAAGAGATTGTTGCTAGCTCCTTACAGAAGGACAAAGGGCTTCATGAATCTTGAAAACACGAGCTGTCTTCTGAAAACCTGCACTATGCCTTTTCCTATTAAAGTGCAGCAGAATCCTCCGGAGGTGGAGTGCAATTTTCAGAATGGATACCATCTTTCTTTTTATTATAATGATTACCCTTTCTGTGCAGATAGTGTTCTCAGCTTTGTGCATGTCTCTTAATGCTGCAGATGCTGGTCTGCACAATAAAGGAAACACTCCTTTCCATTGCACTAAGTGAAACAATTCAAATGGGAAAAATCTTGATAAAAGTTTAATTAGGAAAACTGACTCCATCTGTAAAATATCCCCACTCTCCCCATGTGTTAACCCTTCTGCCATAAATCTAGCCCCTTGAAGAAACCTGCCTTCCTCACAAAACCTACTCAGGGTTCACATTATTTTAATCAGTTCAGGGGTTTAATACATTATTGATTTTTAGGAGAATTGAAAAAGCTCCTGTATTAAGTCCAGGTTGCTTATTCTTTCTGTATATGACATTCAGGTACTTGTGAAAAATTATACCAATTATGAAATCAGCCATTTACTGCTTCAAAGTGCAATCAGTTGTCACACTGGAAAGCACTTGCTCCTGAATATTATTAGTTGGGCTATGCGCACAGGAAAAGTGCTGAGAGGAAAGACTTTAACCAAAGGGCAATTGCATGAAATTTACTTAGAAATAGCTATTTATCACCCTTGGATTTCCTACTGTTCAAATCCACCGCAGACACTTTATGGAATGAAACAGCCATCTCACCAATGTACCTCAGCCAACTGAGGGGTTTTTTTCCTCACTGACATTAAATGAAAAATTTAGAAGTCATTGTAACAGCTTAAAGATGCATTATCCTTTTTGATGTGCAATTTTAGCTTCATATCAAAAGCCATATAAAATAACCCCCGCACAAACACAAAAGAGGAACTTTTAAAAGTTTTATGACATGTAGTTTGTCTTACCTTTTATGCATCTAACAGGCGGCATCTCTCCTGCCGCTCTAGGAGACCATTGTATGATTACCGCGATGGGGAGAAATTATTGCCTAGTAGCAGAAAACTCAACTTAAGGAGCCATTGGTCTCTGAAGTCAGGGAAATAGAGGGGGAGAAGCCACGTACCACAGTGCCAGCAAATTCCTCTGAAACCCGGAGATTTTGGCGTGGTGGGAGAGCTACCCATTAGAGAAGCCTTTGGCTGTGTCACAAACTGCCACCGTTAATGGATTTTGCTGCAGGCAATGAAGTGAAAGGGAACATAAATTAAAGAGGGTACATTCAAAAGGAATTTCTAGCTCAGTAAAGATGTCTTGTCTGCCTATTTTCCAGTACGCTCAAGACTTTTAGAAGGCAAGGTCAACTTCTTCTAAAATAGGCACAGGGCATACTGAGGAGTTTGGGGTTACTGGTGCACCAGCCATTAAAATGCAGGGCTCAGAGATATTTGCATGTTGACAAATGTGACGCAAACAAGCTTGTTCCTTTCTCCAGCTTAGAGACCTGCAGGGGGAGCACAGCGGCCTCAGGGTCTCTACTCGGAAGGGGCCTTCATTTTTTTTTAATTGCTCAGATGAAACACAGAGAGAATGATGCAATGGAAAGCGACTGGGAGAAAAGAAGGCTGGTCACATGGTGAAGGCACTGGACAATGACTGAAGAATTTGGGATTCTTATCCCCACTTCTGCTGACAGCTCCCTGGGTGATTTTGGCCAAGAACCTGAGGCCCAGACTTGAAGAGGTTCTGAAGTACACACAAAACTTAGGCTGGGAATAAGATGCCTTGAGGAATGGAGGCCTCTTCCTAGCGCTCAACTCCCCAGCTGTACAAGCTCTACAATGGGGATGGGAAAAACAACACCTCACTTGCGCCCCCCTTTGATTCTTTAGCACATAAGCTCTCTGGACTGGCACTGTGTGTTTTACTGCATGGCATGGTTTCCTCGGTGTTCACATTTAGAATTTTTCTGTGACCACACATGCCTGTAATTTTGAAATTTCCTTTCCATGAACGTTGATGCCAGTAGAACTCAACCGAAGTTCTACCCAGGCCTAAGACTAATTCATTTAAAAATTCAAAACACAGTCAGGGAGAATTGGTTTTTGCACCATTTGTCCCACTCTAATTTCCAGACTCCAAAAAGCACGAACAACTTTGTTTTGGCTTTGTGCAGTTCAGAAGTTCCTGGGGCCCAAAGGAAGTTCCAAAACATCACGAGAAAAGTGGCCTTTCTTTATGCTCCTCGGAGCTGCATGCGTGCTTCAGACTGTTAACACAGATTGACAAAATACACAGACAATGAATCCTGAACAGTTGATGACATCCCAAGATCTAATAGATCGTGTTTAATAAGAGTACTTAGTACATTTTAACTTAGTTAAAAATTGCTATAGTGTGCCATTTAATTTAATTTAATAAATAATAAAAATAAAATAATATGGAACCATTTTATAAAGTGTGACCCGTTTTACCATATACAATAATATGATTTGCACAAGTGTTTTGTCCTTGAGGCAATAGAAATTTTCCTTGCAAATCAGTCCTTACAAGGGAGGTAATTAGTACCTGTTAAGACAGCTAGTAGTACCGGTGGCTGTAATTCTTCCCTGAAACCTCTGCTTGCTACAAGCTCTCACACAAAGCTAGCGACACAGAAGGAAAATGCACACATTGTCTAGACGGGTCATTTTAATCAGGCCAGAGTGATTTTTTGTGGCCCATTTGATATGACTTTTACACAAGACTACAGCCTCATTCCAAAAGGGCTGGTAGAAAAGGTCATTGCTGCTGTACAAAAACACATTTAGAAAGGAGTTTGGGCAAGTGAAAACTGCAGAGAATGGCGTGCTGCAGACCATCTAGCCAGCCATTTGTCTGTCAGTCTGAGTGCGCCCATCACTTTGGTATATAAGTGTTCTAAAAATGATTAAGAGGCATAAAAGGGTCTGAAATCAGTGGTGTATCCCTTCTGTGCCCCGTTTTTGCAAGAAGGCTGTTTACAAGCGATCATTTATGGATGTTTTTTACAGGTACAGCCCTTGGGAAAGCTTTGGTCCAGAAGGTGGGTTTTACATACGACAGTCTGAGTTCACGTAGGCCTGGGCTCACTCTGTTGTTTTCTGGCAAAGAGGTCTGCCCCTGACAACACTCTGCAGCCCTCTTGAAGGGGGAGGCATCTACACCCAGCCTGGGAAGGAGCAGGTATCTGAATTCTCTTCTGAAATGAATGAGGAGCCCAGAGATCTATCAAACCCTGCTGGGAGGCACTTGCGTCGGCCGGCTTTGTCAGGTGACGTGCTGCTCTTTGTGCTGGTAGAAGATGGCCACGGTGGATGCTAGTGGGCTGGGTGTTATCAGCCCTCCAAGAGGCACAACCTCCATGACAGCAAGACACACGGAGTGTCTGTCTTTGTGAGTTCACAGATGCACTGGCATGGTGGGACAGTGCGGATCTGGAGTGCAGAGGTGAATGCACATCAGTGTGTGTCCAGTCTGCTTGTGCTTGACTGCGGTCCCTCCTGTTCTGCAGAAGGACGTGCTGATGGCCAGGGGCTTTGAAGTAAGAGTTGACACAGAAACAAGATCTCTTTGATCTTTGGAACGTGGGAGTAAGTAGAAGAGGAGTCAGAACTCCTTCTTTGAAGAGATTTGCCTGGAAGCCCCCAACATGGCTAGCAAATGTAAATTCCATAAAAGGCACTACAAGAGGAGGATTATTCTGTGAATAGGGCCTGAAATTTTAGTTTTAGGTCCAAGTTTCAGTCCTAATCACCTCCATTCTTCACCATTTTCAACAGTCACTCAATTCATTGCTCCTCTCCCCTCCCCCCCAAAGTCCAGGTGAGGGGCTGAGAATAATATTTCATTCTCTTCCCGACCCCAAATGAGCAAGAGCCAAGCAGCAGTAAGTTTAGTATGTGCCAGTCCTCCTTGGCAGAGAGGAGAAAACCCTCTTTAGACTTCTCACCTGCTCTTAATTAAACAAAAAGCATGCTGGGTTTTCTAAGCCTCTCCGCATGGAGCAAACAGCACCTCATGGTGTCTCCGTTCTACTAAGTGCGGTGTTCCAGCACGTGGGACTGGGGCAGAACTGGCGTTCCGCTGCCAGCTGCAACCAGATCATTGGGGATGGGCTGGAGTGATGGGAGCCAGCTCCACGCTGGGCATGAGATTTTGATCTCAGGTCCAAACCAGGCCCCAAATCTCCACCTCTGGTTCAGGTACCTCCCAAAACCTTGGGTTGTATCAGCCCATCGGGGGTGTAAATAGGAGAAGATCTTATTTTCAGCAAGATGTCTCCATTGTCCACAGGGGAAGAAAATGGCCTTGAGACCAGCGGCTGGGCTGACGCTACAGGCCAGTGACTTGGAAGGCAGTGGGGGCATGTTCGCATGGTGCTGGGAGCAGCAGGAGCTTATAGGGAGCCAGACAATTAAGGCAGCTGCAGGGAAAATGCACCCTTCTGTTCAATCTGCTTAACCAAGCAGCGCCGTTAGCCAGCCCTTGGCTCCTGTGCTAGCAGCCAGCAGGGCTGAAAGGTGTGCTGCAGCAGGGCCTCGTGGGAGCAAGGCTGGGTGGTTGAGGCAGCTGGGCACAGAGGGGGGCCCCAGAGCCAATGAGCAATCAGCCAGCCCCCGAACACCAGGGAGAAAAGGAAATGGGTCTGACCCCCGCTCATTGATGCCAAAGAGGGATTCCCATTTCGCCGCCTCCCGGGGACCTTCTGTGTAGCAGAACGTGTGCTCTGGCTCGTGCGGCTCAGCCCATGGAAAGGGGCGTAGCCTCTACCCAAACCCAAGGGCCGACGGACCTGCTGTGCCCAGGTGGCTTTGTTCTCCACTCCGAGAGAGACCCCCAGCTCGTGCTGGCCACAGCTCCCTTCCCCCAGGGCTGCCCTTTCCTGCCGGACACACACCGCTCCATCCGCAGGTGTAACTGGCTGCCCGAGACAGGCAATGCCTTGCCCCTCCCTGCAAAGGCCTGGCTCCAGCGGATGGGGAACGTGGCAGAGGTGACTGGCTGGATTCAGGGCCCCGTGTGCTCAGATGCCAGCCAGGAGCCAGGCGTCCCACATCCCACTCAGCACGGAGGGGGCAGCTGGGTCACACACGGGACGCAGAGAAAACAGGGCAGGATGGAGACGTGAAGCCGGCGAATAGAAAAGAGAATGGCCAGGGAAAGAGCAGAGCAGCTCCGCTCACTGCCCAGGCCTGTGCCACAGTCTGAGGAGGTTCTCGGGAGGGAGCCTGGGAAGTTGTTCGAACACAAGCCTCTGCCTTCCCTGGGGTCTCACCCCACAAGGACTGGCAGAGGCGGGCGGACAGGGAGACCATTCCACTGCAGGAACAAACCCAAAGGCCTGACTCAGACGCTTTTCCCCTCCTGTCTAACGGCAGCGAAATGGGGCTAGCGGCGTGGCACAGCACGCGCTCCCTTTTCCTCTCATGGAGCCGTCGAGCTGGCATTAAACAGACAAGACAAGCCTGCAGTCAGTTATCGGCCACAAAATAATGAAGGAACAAGTTGGCGGAGCAAAGCCGAGTCACCCAGACCAGCCAAGTGGAGAATTTAATTTCTCGCAGGTTCCTCAGCGATGGAGCGTCTCGATGTGGCGGCCCTGCACGCGTTAACTGACAGCCCTGACCCATTGCTTCGTGTCCCCGCTGCGAGGGGAGCTGAGCACACAGCGGGTGGGAGGAGCAGAAGGCTTGGGGAAAGGGCTGCTCACACTGCTCATTTTCTGCAGCAGGGCTTTGTGGTCACGCCTGTGTCCAAAAGGTGGCTCCTCCTAAGCCGGGGAGGGAGGGACGAGACCATTCGTCAGGATGGACAGTTATTTTTTTGGCCGGTACTAAATGCACAAGCACTAACTGGAATTTTTTTAAAATGAAATTGCAAATTTGATTGATAATGAAAATACTTCTGTAAGACATTTGAGGTGCTACTGGACAGCATTTTGATTAAAACACAAAAGAAAGATATCCAATTAACCCAGCACTTTAAATAGATGAAAAGCTGACAAAATGTAGCTGAAACCCAGGAAATCCTCAGCAAACAAGTGTTTTTCTAGTGGGGTCCCAAAGCAGAGATCTGTCCTTGGCCCAATGCTGTTTAACATTTTTATTAATGACCTGGAAGAAAATAAAATCTTCCCTGAGAAAGTTTGCAGGTGACACAAAAATTGGGTGAGTGGAAAATAAGGAAGAGAACAGAGCAATGTGGGTCACTTGGTATGCCGGGCGCAAACGAACAATATGTATTTGAATGTGTGTAAATGTTTGCACCTAGGAACAAAGGACATAGGCCCCGCTTACACAACAGGGAACTCTGTCCTGGGAAACAGACTGACAAAGTGTTGGGACCACAACAGACAGAGACAGACAGACAACCAGCTGAACTTGAGGTCCTAGTGTGACTATGGCAAAAAGGACTTGTGATCCTGGGATGCACAAACGGGAATCTCGAGTTGGGGCAGAGAGGTTACTTCCCCTCGTGTCTGGCACTGGTGCGACCACTGCTGGAATAGCGTGTCCACACTTTGAGAAGGGCATTGATAAATTGGAGGGGGGCACGAGAATTTAGGCACTAGGCTGAGCTCTTAGGTAAGGCACTAGGCTGAGCTCTTTGAGTCTGTTTATTTTGACAGAGAGCCAGGGAAGCAGTGTCTTGCTGACAGTCTGTAAGTACCTGCATAGGGAACAAGTATTTAAACTCCAGCTCAGCCAGTCAGTCAAGTCAGGTCTAACACGATCCAGTGGCTGGAAGCTGAAACTAGGCAGATCCAGACTGGAAATAAGGCACACCTTTCGGGAACAATTTACAAGGATCACATTGGATTCTCCATCACTGACACTTTCAAAACCAACATTGGATGTTTTTCTGAAAACTCTGCTCTGGGAATTATTTGGGACCAGCTCCCTGGCCTGGCATACAAGAGGTCAGACGAGATGATCACAATGGTCCCAGCAGCACATGTATTAAATGAAAAATGAATGGTCCAAAATGCTAAAACAAGGCTTAAACCCCGCCTGGTTCTGCAGACATCACCAGACCAAGAGGACAATGTGACAAACAGGCTGAACCAGCTTGTGACATTTCTGCATGAGAAAATCCAGAGCCTGTGCAAACGTTTGCTACCAAGTTATAAACCCCTGTAAAATGCTGACAGACCCTGAACTACAGCCCTGCTGAGGGCGCCACCGTTTGACTGTGCCGAATGACCTACCCAGCCAACCTACAGACTCATTCAGCAAACCATTAGAGAGCACCCTGGTGGGGACAGATTAGGAGCCGGGAAAGAACTGGGAGAATGGCACAAGCACCCAACTTCCTTCTCTTTCCACCTGGGCTCTGAGCTGCAGCAGCAGGGCTTGTTGGAATTTCAATAAAGCTTTGGGAGAGTGCAATGCTCAATAAGAAAAGAACAAAAGGAATTGCCTTTACCACGTCTAAAACTCTGGATATATAACTTGGAGAAATACAATTAGCTGCTAACTTCAAAGATGCATTGGAATTTTTGTAATGGGCTGAGGCCCTGTGTTACAGAGCTAAAAGAAAAATGATACATTCCTGCTTGCAAATGGAATGAGAGTTAAATGTTTTCAATTAAGAGTCTCTCTGCATCTTCAGCTAACAATAAAAATACCCATGTAACGGCACCTTATTGTTCAAAAGGCACATACTGTGTGGGAAGGTTTTAGTGAATAAATATTTGACAAAATGACTTTTTCCTTATGAACAATAACCATCCTGTTATTGGAAAAGGGAAACTGATATTTATACTGTGTTTACTGTTTAATATTTAATGGCTCTCTAATACCAAAAGAGAAATCCTTATATCAAGGCTGCACAATGCTTGCAAACATTGCTAAGCTACCCCTTAGCTCCTCATAGAGGAGAGGGGTTTGTAGCAGTGACAAAGTGTAAAACGTTACACTGAGTGCATTCTGCAAAGAGAGAAAATGCACCTGTTTGAGATGCTCCATTTTATCCCTGTACTTCCCTGCTTTTCATCATGACATGTGAATTTATAAATTAATTTGCTCTTGGGCTCTTGCAAACCTCCAGCATCTTTCTGCTTGATTAGCCTTTCCACAAGTAACTATCCAGGTATCTCACACCAGTCACCCACAAGAGCAACTTAAAAACAACCCTCAAGAAGGCTAAAAACAGATCAATGAGGAGCAGAGCCCAGAGGAGTTTGCTCCTGCCTGTTGTGTGGAATGGTGGAGGAAGGGAGGCTTAGAGAGCCTCCATTCACCCTTGGGAAGAGACAAGACAATTCAAACTAACTAAAGCCATGGCTACACTAGGCTTTAGTTAGTTCAAATTAAGGGCTTCCTTAATTCAAACTAATAAGTTCAAATAGGGTATTCAAACTAACTAGTTCAAATTAACCAATGTGGCTATATTAATTCAAAATAGTTTCTTAGTTCAAACTAACCAGCCATTGAAATTAATGGGGATTGCTAATTCAAACTAAGTTTTCCTAGTTCAAGTTAAGCTAATTCAAACTAACTAAAATTAGTTAGTTCAAACTAACTAATTTGAACTATTTTAGCAAGTGTAGACATAGCCCAGGACACCAGGCCTTTCTCTGCACAGAGGGGCCAGCTAAAGAAGCTGGTAGATTGGCTAGCCAGAGCTGGGGAAGAGGGGTCAGGTGAGCTAGGAGAAAGGGAAGTTCTGCTTAGAGCCTCAGGCAATAGAGATACACTTACTCCTTGCTTACCTACATGCCCAGCAGTCTCATTATTAGTTTATATCCCCAGAGTAGCTAGAGCCTCATCAGGTCAGGTGCTGCACAGACACACTGCAAGAAACAACTCCTGCCCCAGAGCCCCTGCACTCTGAGTAGACAAGGCTGGGAGCAGAGATGGGACACTGTTTGTCCCAGCCCGGGGCAGCTGTCGAGCAGACCTGAGACAAGAATCACCAGCCAAGTGCCCCAACTTCTGAGCCCCTGCCACAACTGCAGCCCTGCAAGTATCATTAGGGGTTAACCCCTCTCTGGGCAGGATGGGGGCCCAGCAGGCTGAGCTGAGCATATTAACTATATTGCATTACTTTTTCATTGCATTGCATTGCATTACCTAACCTTGTTCTGTTCTGTTCTGTTCTGTTCTGCCCTGCCCTGCCCTGCCCTGCCCTGCCCTGCCCCATCTCACCCTAACATCAGACATCTCTAGGAGAAATAGAGCCCTCCCAGGCCCTATAAGAGGCAAGGCAGGTGTGGAGAACAAGGCAGGAGGTCTCCACACAGCTGCTTCCCTACTCAGAAACCCAGGGAAGGGGAGAAATCCACCTGCCTCATTAGGTGAAGTAACCTGATTGGCCTCTCCTGTTGATATCACCCTGTATCAGGCCAATGGGCTCAGGGCTGAGCTCAGGCCATGTGATTTACAGGCCCTGCCCCCTTCTCTGATATAAAGGAGGCAAGGGGGGACCACTGGCCTTTTAGCAGCTGTGCAGGAGTTAGGCTGAAGGGGTTAATATTGTTAGGGAGCAGTTAGAGGGGGCTTCATTCTGCTAGCCTTCTCCCCCACAAAGTGTTTGGGGTTGTTTCTGAGGGGCAAAAACATATACAGGCAAAGTTTAGATGCTTCTTGTCAATGGCTTGTGCTTCACTTTCCCAGGTGTGCAAGGAATAGGGTCTGTGTGAAATAATCCAGTCTCTTTTGCCCTCCCAAATCAAGGTGAAAGAAATCAAGAGTAGGGGCTTTCTTTTAGGAACACCCCATGACTTTTGTCCCCTAGGCCTGTCTCCTCCTATTAAGGCCATCTTTGAACTGTGGTCAGGTTGTATGCTCTCCACACAACAAGAGAATGAATAAAACTTTACCAGCCTATTCCTGAAGCTAGAGTCTGTCTGAAGTTGGGTTAGTCAACACTCAGGAGCCTACAAAGGCCTGTGGTCTAGGGACATGTATAAATAGCCCTTGTCTCTGTGGGTGGGGTTCAGGATACACGTTTAATGTGCTGCTTTGCTGCTCTTCTCCCTGCAGTACCATGGTCCCTCTCAGCCCTCAGCAATAGATAGCAATGTGGTCATGGAGGCACTGGCTGCTTCTCACCCCACCCCACATACAGGTATCTCTTACCCTTTCCAGCACACCACCAAGCTTCGGTGCATTGTTCTTCAGGCCAGCTGCTGGTTTCACTCCAGGAGCAAAGAGAAAAGAACATTCTTCCCAGGACTTGTGAGCGAGAGCCCCATGTGCAGCTCTGGCTCTGGGGGAGTCATTCCCAGGCCTAGCCAGGGATGCAAGAGGCTCTTCAGTCACTGGCGTTTCAGTGAGAACAGAGCGCAGGGCTGAGCCTTCACCCTACAGGTACTTGGGCTCAAGGGACAACTCATTAGGCTGAGCTGTGCCGGCCTGCAAGGAAAGAGATGTCTGCCATCTAGGCTTCCCTTGAGAGCCCCCTCCTGTCAATCCAGGCCGAAAAGAAAGCAGCGAAGTGCTCACTGCTAATGCTGGGGCTGCCACCTCTCTCCAGACAAATTGCCTCTGGAACGCGAGGCCAAATGGGGGTGAGTGTTTGGAAAGTGCAGGAGGTTATATCGAATGGTTCTGCAAACAGGCTGCTGGCCGGGGCATTACACGCACACGTGAGGGGTGCTGCCAGCCTGAGCAGCACCCTGCCTGCTCACGTGCCAATGAGTGGCTCATTTTTGATGCCATGGATTATGCTCTCTCGTGCTGAATGAGGCCTTGCTGAGCTTGGTCCAAGGAACTGTGCAGAGCAGTGGTAAACTCTTCCTGGCCAGACTCTGACTTCAGTGGCAGTGTCCTGCCTACCTAAAATTTCCCTCAGCTCTTCAGTTAGACAATATTTTTCTTTGCTTCCTTCCCTAACTTTGGCTGATCTTTTGCTTGGTGTTACTATGCACTGCTAAACTGCAGCTGTGTCCTACCCAGAGGTGGGTGCATTTCACTGAGGAGTGAAGAGATTCCTGTATTGAGTCCGGGTGCTTTGGAGCACTTTATGATACAAGATAGGATGTGAGATTGTCCGAGGGAGATTGCAGGTGGAGTTCAGGTAGGCCTGTCCTGGAACAGAGCCAGGATCCCTGGGCTAACACTGCTCCTGCTAGGGGATGTTTAAGGAGTACAGAGTCAGGACCGGCTCTTGGTTTTACATCTCACCCAAATGTCAGTAACTCCCGCAGCACCATATATTCCAGATAACCCTCCAGCCCATCTCCTGCTCACCAGCCAGCCTGCACGGCTTTGCCCTTTGTTTGTGACTAACTGCTCAGAAGCAATGTAGTGTCATAATACAGCTTTCCCTGCAGAACAGCCACACTGCCGTTCCCACCACTTACAAGAGAGCCACCGCGAACCCCTCGACGCTCCACTGAGCAAACTGCTCTAAGCTCTGGAGCTAACTGCTGTTTGCCCATAGGCTCACACTTAATTGCAAGCCTGAATGCACACATTAGGCTCACATTAAAACCCCACCAATAAGCCTGTGGAAAACGTAAAACTTTTTTGCACTGCCTGCAGGAACCAAAGGAGCTATATATCAGACAGTGCACTGTGTACATTTCTCTCTCATACACACACCCAGCTGGTGTTGGAGCTTAGCCGTACAATCACAAACCTTACCTCTTGAACCAGAGGGGGTCTTCCCTGGTAAGCAATATTCATGAGCCCTTCTCTGTGCACCTAGCTAGCAGAGGGGGAACGTCCCACATTCATGCAAAGCTGGAGCATTACAGCATCAGCTGGAAAAAACACAGAGGAAATGGAGAAATGATGGCTTTCTCCCACCCATTGCAAGTCACCATCCTATTGGGTGACATGGGACAACAGGCAATGTTATCTAGGGGGTAGAGCAAGGAAGTTGGAGTCAAAATTCCCAGGTTCTTTTCCAGGCGTTGCCTGTTCTGATGTTGGGTGGTGATGTTCCCCTCTGAGTCTCAACGTGCCATGTCTCTCTGCCCTTGGGGAGGATTGAGATTTTCATGTCTACCACATTGTCTGAGCCCCTACTTGATGCTTCTATTCCAGAGAAAGGGTCTCACTTCTGTTAGCCAGCTGGACTCCGTTTGTCAGCCAGGACAGAGGGTAATACAGAAACAGAGTGCAAGCAAGTTGGGGGAGAAGCCCATCTCACTCCACTTCCTGCATTTTGCACCCTTAATCGCCTGTGAGAAACTGACCATGGGTCATGCAGTAAAACCCCAGCCAAGAGCAGGGCCATATTGTCCAGTAGGCACTGTGCCTAGGGCCTACGAAAACTAAAGGGCCTCTGAAAAAAGTTTTGACCATTTTTTTTATTTGTATGATAAAAACTAACAAAGATCTCTTCCTGAAAATAAATATATAGGATAGGCACAGTGTATACACAAAGAGACAGAACATATAACATTCTTTGACAAACATATCATAGTGTCACACATAGTTTTGTTATGCGAAACAAATTATTCAAGATATTTTTGATCACCCATCTACCCATAGAAATCGATACACCCATAAAAATGCATCCACCAAAGGCCCTAAGAAACAGAAGTGCCTAGAGCCTACAAGGACCTTAATCTGGCCCTGCTCAGCAGCTGGGCAGAGCATGCTTTGCTGTTGGCTTTCCATTGTTTCTATTCTTCTTTGTATTTTCCAGATGCGCAGACCTGCAAAGCAATGGGATGTTTGATGGCCACTCTGCAATTCAGAAGGAAAAGCCAGCCAAGCAGCAGCTAATCTGAACCTTTAGGTGGGGTCGCTAGGTAGGAGAGTTTTATATGCAACTCTTTGTCCAGTCAAATGATTTGTGTGTGCATGCGCAAGAGAAGCCGCTTCTGAACCACACTGGGTGAAGAGCAGCTGACCATTTCTCTGTGCATTGCACAGAGGACAACCGTGAGCCTCAGCAATACAATTTATTTCCACTAGTGAGTGAATCACCCATAATTCATGCCACATAGAGCCTGGAGTGATTATGAAGGTCAGCCTATCAGATGTGGAAGTAAATTGTATCATATTACTGCCTCCCATTATGAGCTCTATTTATAGCAGGGCTTTTCTAGAAACTATTTGGAAGTTTGTTTGTTTTTAGGGTTTTTTTCCTTTCTTATTGAAATTGGAAGTCAGTTTGTCAGTGGAACATGTGGACCCAACCCAGAAATTAGTCTAAAAATTGTGTAATGGGATCTGCACATTCACACAATGGGGCAAACAGACCTGTTTGTAGGACTGGGGCCTAATATGGTTATAAATATTGGACTTCCTATGAACAGAACCCAGTCCTCTCTGGAAATACATGTGTGGGTGAATGAGGCTTTTAATTTTTTCCTTTCCACATGCAACAGCATCATTCTCAGGTATCATGGGGTGGCAATCTCGCAGCGCTACTCCTGATTAGCTGACCGGTCCATTTGTGTTGCAGGGCAATCGCACGGAGAGGATAGGGAATTACACATGGTCAAGGATACAGGCAGCCGGTGCCTGTGGCAAGCCCCCAATGGCTGAGACATATGCTTGAAGAAGCAATGGATTGGGAGAAATTGGTCCAGGGGCTGAAAAGGTCCAAGTTCACTGACTCCTAATTGTTTGCACCAAACGGTTTAACCTGGGATTCAGCTGCCCCACCAGAAAGGGATTCCCTGCTTTCCTTTAGGTTCACATCCCCTCCTGCAAAAAGCCAGGCTCAGACCCAGCTTTCCTGCATCCCACACGCCTCTCCTGCTCTGTTAGGCAAGCTTCATTCCAAGAGTCCTTCTGAGGTGTCGGTCTGGGACGCTCCTGCAGCTCAGCAGAGGTGCTTGGTCTCTGTGCTGGAAGGGCAGAAGCTGCCCTCAGAGAGTATCTCACTGACACTAGAGAATGATTTTTAGATAGAGCAAAGCTCTTTCTGCTGTATTGCCAGCATCTCTGACTGGGAGTGAAAGTACGGCAGCGCCAATCAGTGTTTGTTTTCAGAGCTCAAATGAGGCCCCCAAACTAACATGGAGGCAAGTGGTAGAGACCAGCATATGTAAGAAACTACTTTCCAGTCTATGGAGGGGTTTTATGCCGTGCTTATCACGGGAATGTCTGAGGTCCTTCCAGCTGTGCACTAAGCAACTCAAGTGCACATCTGTCCTGTGCTATCTTCTCATCTCTCCCCAGGAGCAGGCAAGTGTGCAGCACCTTGCCGTGGCGGGGTTGGTCTTTACCTGCTGCTATGAGTTTGTGTCTGAAGAGGCAAGGGGAAAGCCGTGGGCCTTGCTGTTGGAGCGGTTTGAGATGGTCCTTGGCTCTTGGGGAGTACGTTGCAGTCTAACCTACTCTAAGCACCGGGCCTGCTCAGATTGGAAATGGAGGAAGTGACAGTTTCTGGCAGGCCCTCCAGCACTGTCCCCTGCATGCCTGAAATGGATCAGGAAACTCATGACAAGCTGGAAGGATCACCTTGTCCCTGAAGAGAGCGGGGGACAGTGCACAGCAGCAAAGCTGTTCACTACGGGACCTATGATTAGCTGTAGAAAATATTGATACATTTGTGTATTAGAAACATCGCTTATGTCTGCCGACTAATGCGGTGCCTTTCACATGCATTTATTCCTCTTATTTACCGTGCCATCATAAACCCCAACTGATGGATATTGTTAGCAGGAAGAGATTTGCCATGGAAACAGAGCAGGTCTCTTTACATTTAAAAAAAAGATTAATAGATCTCAGCTCAATTTCATTATTCTTCTATTAAAAATCATTAGTTTGTGTAATGTGCCCTACGTGGACATAAACATTTCAACCCAGTGACCAGAACACAGCAGAGAACACAATTAGCAATGTGTAGGATCTTAGCTGCAAAAACTCTCCTCTCTTCAGCATCTCGGACTACATGAGAATGCAGGACACCTCGGGAGTTGTGCTGCGGCCCTGGGTGAGCAAGCAACACACCGGTCACTCCTAAAACTCTACAGATGAATAGGAGAAACTTAGCTTGCCTTTATTTGGCCCCTGGGCATGTAAGCAGCAGTATGTGGGTAGAGTCACGTCCTTGAGGTCCTTTTAATGGAAGAGACAGAATCTCGTCATGGTAAGAGAAGAAGAAAAAAGCTAACCCAGTATTCTGTCCCAAAGCCCTGCTGTGGCAGAGCTACCCACCTACCCTGGACCCCAAGAATCAGGTGTTAAGGGACTTTGGGGTAAAGGAAAAGTGCCCTGAAACTGATGTCTTTTACTGTGCAGAGGGAGGCAGGATTTTTTTTTCCTTTCTCGCCCTACCCCCTCCTTAAACTTCCTTCCCTTCCAGCAAATGTCCCCAGCTTCTTTGTTGCTGGTGAACTTGGAAGTAAAGAATACTTTAGAAAATTCTTGGTTTGTAACTGACTCAGAACTGTAGCACACAAGAGTTCTGTGTCGTCTTGTGTAACGACTTGTTCAGTTAAAAGATGTGATTCACTTGCTCTGAAAAAATGGCTAGAGGTTTGGCTTTTTAAAAAAAATCTTAGAATGAGAAAAGCAGCTGTCTTTTAAAACTTATAAATTGCTACAGTAAAAGGTTTGGGCAAAAACGTATTTTATTGTTCTTGCTGTCAAAACCACAGCTAAGGGCCATGTGACTTGGTAATTACTGTGGACTTTTTCTGACAATAAACATAAAACTTAAAACTGTATTAAAATCATTCGGCAATTTTTTGTGCTTTAACATCTGAAAGTGAATAATGTTTTTTGCATATAAAATGCACTCTGTCAACTTATAAAACTGTCAGACATAAATTCATCAAAAAGATTATATAATTAAAAGTCACTTTTCTTTCTGCTGTTTTGTCGGAATTATTTGTTTGTCATTTTTTCAGTACTAAATTACTGCATTCAGAGACAACTTCCTTTGTTAAAAGACTATTATGAAATGTATGATTTCTACAAAGGAACCTAACTTTCTCTTCCCATGTATCAATTCAATATCACTTACTTCTCTGAAAACACTTTAGACAGTACTCTGTTTTTAAAAGCTATTTTATTCTGAGATGAACTAGAACATTAGTGGAACACATCCAAATGGAAAAATGATATTTTTATCATTGAACTGTATATAATTTGTGGTAAATCAGTGAAAATTAATTTGAGATTTTGCCAAAGGAAATTGTTAGCATTTCAGATATGCTGGAAAAGTCAGCCACACTGGTGTTGAAAAAACAGTGACGGTTTTTAACACTCACCCTACAACTATTACCCAGCCCAGTATAAGATAGATGGCAGATGCTCACTGAGAACCTCAGCCAAAATGTGTAACAAAGGTAAAGAAAACCTAAAGCCAACAGGTTGCTGGAGGGGATGTATGAAGGACTAAGAGTCTTCCAGAAGGATTTATTAATAAATGTACAGGGCTGTCCTTTCATCTTGGATCATCTCCGTAGTAGGGGAGAGAGAGAGACCGCATGACAGTGATGTGCAAATAGAGAGGACTTTCATCAAGTGACATCTCAAAAAGATGGCCATTATTCGGGCCTAATTGTGTCCCCATAGAAACAATGGGAGCTTTTCCATTGACCTCAGCAGGAGCAGTCCAAGATTCATATTTAAGAAAGGCAGGAGGCCAAAGAGGATATGTTATCTCCTAACAGGAAGAGGCTTGTGACAGCATGGATTATTTTAGTGAAGGGCTGTTGTGATGAGAAAGTCAGTTTATTGGAGTTTGGTGTATATGGGGTGTTGGCTTTTCAAAGGACTGGAGGTAATAATGGTTTATTGATCAGTTCTTAGTTATTGGAGATTTAATTGGGCTAATAAGCCAATGGTACATGCTCTGGCTGGGTGACAATGTGCACTTGGAAAGAAATGAAATAAGAATTCCTGGGAGAACCCACAGGGGTGTGGCTGGAGGTAGCGCCAGACCAGGGCATCTCAGGAATGCTTCAGACAGGTTAGCAGTAGAAGGAGAGCTACTTCGTCCTTTCTCTCCGTCTGCCCAAGACATGCAGCTATTAGAAAAGGTATGTACCGTGGGACCTTCCTGTCAGACTTGTTTGGGAGAATATTTTGTCACAGTGAAAATATGGTCCTCCGGTATTGTTGCTATCTGAGTGACACTTCTCTGGAGGTCAGACACACATCCTCCAGCCTCCCATTGCTGGCTCCAGAGGACGCTTTATTTATTATTTATGCAGGCTTGCACGCCACTTTGCAGTTAAATAAAGACATGCTCTGTGTTCAGAAGAACTTCTAGTGTGAATTAGATGTGACCTAGCGGGGCGATGCGAATGTACGATGGGGTGAAAGGTTAAAAGGAGGAACTCAGTCTCGCACACTGTCCCTGCGGATACTTGCTGGGCATCACGTTCGTTCCACTAAAAACTCATCGCGTTGCCTTATAGGTGACACGACAGCAGTGATGTGCTGAGCTGACGGGGCTGGTTCTCACCACATTGCTGACAGCAACGCCCTGGTGTTGGGGGTGCATTTCGCTCAGCATTTGAGAGACATAGCTGATGGGCAGGTGCCCTCAGTAGTATCACTTAACATTGCAATGAGCTGTGATTTATCCTGCAAGGCTTTTCCGGGGGTTCCTACATAATGTGAACTGACATGAGCTAATGTTGAGGGGGAAGAGAATGGGCGTCGGGGCTGAACTGAAGGGGTATTTAAGGACAAGAGCAGGATTGGTTGGAAATCACTCAGCAGAGGACAAAATCTCACCACGCATTAGGTCAATGAGGTGCCTGCTAAGACTTGGGGATTAGAGGTCACTGGACATTTACAGTGAGAACGATTCTGGTTCTTGCATTCCTTTCTTTCTCCTAGTGGCCCACCAGAGTTCTTCCTTCCTTCCGAGAGGGCTTCTCATAAAGAGGTCTATCAGGTATGTGGGTAGATGGGTTATAAGATGATAATACGGAGGCAGCAGACCCTCAGCTCCACGTTGAACCTTTATTCGAGCAGCCAGGCAAAACCAGACAAACAGGATTTCCTAACACTAAACCAACCCACCCATCGATCACTATGGCAACCCCAATGACCGAAGGAAACCCACACCACAAGGTGTACATCAGCCGCTCGTAGAACCGCTCCACCGTGCAGTGCTGCATCTGCGAATGGGCACCCTGACCTCAGCCCAGTGTGCGAGGTCAAGGCCTGGATCTGGTGCGGCAGGGACAGGAGGATTTCTTCTCCAGCCATTTGCCCCGTGCGCACGTTTGTTTGGAAAACGGCATTCCCCAAAGGAAAGGTGGTTCCTGCCCTGTGTCGATGGATCTTTCAGGGTGCTGAGGAGGGTCTGCTGCATCCCAGGCAGGCGCATCCACCAGAGTCATGGCTTTAAGTTGGAGAAACAGCCAGGATTTGAGCAAGGGTTGTTAATCTTTGCATCCCCTGCTGCAGAACCCTTGGCTCTTGTTCTTAAAAAGGCCCCAGTCTGAGAGGGGAATTGCAAGGGGTGATAAGCTGGTCTCATGCTCTCATGGCTGGAAGCCTCTCACTCTGTCTCTGGGGCTGAGTTCCTGCACACTGAGGCTGCAGTATGGTGCAATCTCCAGAAAACCCACATGACAAGCTTTTAAAAAAATAATTTTGAAAACTTCTAATACAGTACCTGCTAAATTCTCTGGAACCTCAATAGCTGCATGATTTGAAAAGTTCATGCTCTGTTAAAAACAGTTATTTAATACAATGATCATTCAATTAAAAGCCTCTTGAAGCAGCTGCCAGGGCCTATTTATATCATTACAGTATTTTAATTGTCAAAGGGCTAAATACAGAATCGCCAGCTGTGATTATTAGGGACATGGTCTGGTAAAACTGGTGGAGAGAATTAGGGAGTCTCCCTGTGGTGGAGGAAACCCTTGGATGGAACTAGAAGGGCAGATACAATGGGAAGCGCTTGAATGTCCCGAGAGACAAGTGAGAAGGGCCGTCCACCACAAGTTAACACATTAAGGGGGGAGTGGAATTTTGATGTTTGTTTCAGAGTCACAAAGTGATAGAAGAGATGAGAGGGTCTTGAATACCCCAAACGATGTGTGGGCAGTCCCTGCGCTAGGCGGGCAGACCAGAGAACCTGCTCTCCAATGTATCTGGAGCTCGGGGTCAGTGATCCTGCAAAGTCTCTAGAGTCCCCAGATGGTGGGGTGGTCGGGCACACACAGCCCCGGGAAGAAAACAAATGTCACCATATTGTTTTTTGGGAAAACGACGAAGTTTTTATTTAAAAAGTCCTGTGCACTTTAAAGACTAACAAATTTCTTCAGGTATACGCTTTCATGGGCTGCAACCCACTTTGTTAGTTGCATCTGACGAAGTGGGTTGCAGCCCGAAGGCTTATGCCCGAAGAAATTTGTCAATCTTTAAGGTGCCACAGGACTTTTGTACACGGATGAACACAGCTACCCTTCTGGAGTTTTTAATGTAGCCTGGAGAGGATTAACTCAAACAGCTGTTCTAGGGCCTGGTTTCTGGGGGAAATAAACCATCTCAAACTTGAGTCCCAGTCTGGAACCAGGATTTATCCTTTTTCTGGTTTGAATTTGTTTGAATTCTGGCTTCTTTCCTCTTCCTGTATGCTGGAAGACCGTCAAACCACACAAGTGCAATCTGTTTAAAGGGGATCTGCTCTCAGTATGCGGGTCCCGGTTTGACTCGGTATTCCATCCTACAGTGCATCCTCACAACTCGATCATTTCCCTTCCCAAACCTTGGTTTCCAAAAAGTAACCAGAAATGAAAACACATTAGTTTGTGACCAGAGGGCTAGATTGGACGTTCATTGTTCTGGGCATTAATACCCAGTCAGAAATACTCTATAATATAAAGGGTTTCCATGTTGCAATGTAATGGGGTTGTTCAAGATATTTTTCCAAGAGCCAGCGATCAATTTATGGCACTAACTGCAGATTTTCCTGATGAAATGCACTTGTGAATCTGTTAGTGCATTTGCAAAAATATTGTCCTTTTTAATGTTCAGTTTGCTATGAGAGTCTTTGTAAGGAAGATGCATGCTTAGTCTTCAGTAACTTTCACTATTTGAAAACAAATAGACTGCTCTTTAAAATCCATCAGAATATTCTGTACATTTGGAAATCACTCATACCAAAAATGCCATACTGCACAGAGACTGTCTTTTGAAGGAGGAATAGGATTGGATCCTTTCTTTACAAGTCCAAAGCAGCAGTTTCTGTCCCAGAATTGGATTCACACATTGGAATTGGCTGACTTTATCTCCACAATAAAATGGTGGCTTTTTTGGATAAGATTGGGGATAGGACTCTGGGATTTTTGTAGTGAATTAATTCCAGTCACATTTGTTGTCACTGGGTATTTGAGTTGATCTGAGGGGAATGATGGGTTTGTTTTAGTGCTTTAAGTATTATCAAGAATGCCAAGAGCATTGGATGGGCACTCTTTGGTTACCGTCTGCATTAATCTAAATAAATAACTAGCCTGCTGAGCAGAGAGCAGTCCTTGAGAACTCTCCCATGGTAGCTTTAGTTTGCTCAGTCAGATCCGGGCCTCACCAGCTACCTCTTGCTTTGTTCTTTGGCTACCCAGCCATCAGGGGAACTGATTCCACACGCTGAAGTGTTTAACTGTTTGAGAGGCAATTATCCCAGATTTTGCTGACACTTACACAAAGAATATTTTATAGTGAGTAAAGGAGAATGGTCCCCACATTTCTGCTGTGAAGATCTATATTCTTGCTGGCTTTTGCTTAAGCTAGCTGAGGATAAAGATAATTTTCATCAGTGGTTCTGGGATCTCAATTTAAGGAGGGGAGGGTGCTGAAGGGGAAAAAGCATCTGAAGAAAGCCACTACAATAGATTTCTACTGGCATTTCCATAGTCCCATGGCCTGTGCTTTGTCTTGTTCTATAGGTGCCATCACATAAATATTCCAGTCACTATTGCTTGCTGTCAGACCCAATTTAGAAAAGTACCTGTCTGCGACAAATGTTTTATAGTACTTGAATATGCAATTTATGTAACATGCCCAGCACAAAATCCATTATATGCCTTTGTCTAATTGAAATGCTGGCTTTGTAACTCTAGAAAAAAATTAAATTATTATTCCAGAAAGTTACAGTCCATTATGAAGACCTAACTGCTCTCCCTCTGTGAAAGAAGCAGCACCACTCCAGCGACGTCACAATCCCAGCTTTAGGAGCAATACGGTCCCTTTTGAAGCCAGCTAGCTTTCACCAGGATTTTATCAGGAAAATCAGGCTTCTTGGTGCAAACTGTCTGTCTGGGTATTTTTCCTTTGAGCCATTCTCCCTATATGGCGACTCTGCACTGTGGCAGACACTTGGGTTAGTGACCAGGGGAAGTTAAATGTTAGCTATTCATGGGGTGTTTTCCTTTCAAATAGTCTCCGTAGTGGAACATTAAAGTTTTAAATGATAAATTTTGAAAGAGGTGAAAAAAGGGTGAGAAATCCACTCCAACCTCCCCACATTTGCTTTTCCAAGAAATGGTCAGAATTTAACACCTCTAGTTGCTTCTAATAACAAACTGCTACCAGAAACTCATATCCCAATTTGGGACAGAACTGTCCTCTTGTAATATCACAGTCCTTTCCACCTCTGGGGTCTCTCTTGGTTGCTTTCTATTTTGTTTGCTCTGATTAGGTCTGTTCTGAGTAAATTAATAAGGACATTGAACTGAGCAGCTTCCTTTGGAGATGAATGAAAAGGATGCAAAATGTAGCTATGGAAGTAGCCATGGCTTCTAGCTCAGAAGCTCTCGGACATACTTACCAGCTGGAGAGACTTGGGTCCAATATGCAAAAACCAAAGAGGTCCTTCCAAGAGTAGGAGAGCTAGTAGGAGGAAAAAGTAGAGGAGTTATTAAAGAAGCCATGTTGTGCGAGGCTCTACACGTGGATGACTTTGTTGCTTCACTGTGGAACTAAAGAAGGACAATCAATAATCTTAGCAAGACAGGAGTTGTGAGTTGTATTTACTCAACACTATCTCTCGTCTCTTATTGTGATACTCAAATAGAACACGTGACCTAAGATGAAGTTTTTAACTATCTCCTCAGCGCAATGGCTCTAACATTCTGCAAATAACAGACCCAAAGTCCTGGGTTTGGGGAGGTTCATGATTACTAGTGGTTTTTCTCTTGCAGTAGTGGAGGCAAAGAGATGCCAGTAGAACTGGGCTGATGCTATGATATCTGAAATTGGGTCCAGACTAGGGCTGATCAGGCCTATAGTTCAGGTTTGGATTTAATAGAGCACTCCTCTTGTGAGTTTTCTGCCCTAAAAATTGAGATTCTAGTTAAATAAGACACTCTTCCATGGTTTTTTGCTGGTTTGAATGGCAGAAAACTTGAAAAATTAGCTTTTCCAACAATATTTCTACCACCTTCTCCCAACGTATTTCTAACTCATGCAGCAGAATTGGAAAAATAGAAACCCACTTGTTTGGGCATGGGAGAGTGTACCTTTAGGCGCAAGGAGGCAGAATGCTGGGGAAAAGGTATTTGAAATTGATTTCCACTCTTGCAGTAGAACTTGTCGTCAAAGTGTGCTTTAAAAAAGTCAAAGAGCTACAGAATAAAGTACTTATTTCCTCTGGGAGAAAGTGTATTACTCGTGGTATATTTTATGGATAGAGCCGGTCCCATGTGTCTTGGAGGCATTTGGCTAAGCAGTGTGTTAACAGTTAGTGTGCTAAGGAACCGTTGTTTGGGTACTTTAGTTTTGACATTTAAATGCATTTTTCAGATACACTGAGATGAATGGGATGTCACAGGGGAGTCACGAAGGACTCTCAGGCATAAAAGCAGAAGGTTGGGTTTTAATCTTTAACAGCACACTAGCCTCTTGTCCCTAACGGTCTCTTCAGTGGAAGCCATGTTGTGATTTAGGTACCTGGAATACCAGGCTTTTTATCCACTTGATGAAAATGTATACTGTGCAATAACAGTATTTAACAGTGCCGAGCATTTCATTTTGCTGGTTGAGGGGAAATCTTGACGGTAAGGCTTTGTCATTAGGAAAATGGCACAGAATGTTCCCAGAACCTGGGGTCCTTGCCCACTCTTTGTATCCAGATGAAACGCCTGCACAGTTTGGAACCTGATCCTATAGAACTTGATGTCCAAATACAGGCAATTTATGGTGCTGTAATAGGAAGATAAGAAGCTAATGAGTTACTGCAACTCTAAATAGAGTTATAGAATCCTAGAAACTGGAAGGGACCATGACAGGTCATTGAGTCCAGTTCCCTGCACTCATGGCAGGACCAAGTACTCCCATTAAACCATCCCTGGCAGGTGTTTATCTAACCTGCTCTTAAAAACCTTTAACGTAGGAGATTCCACAACCTGCCGAGGCCACTTACTCCAGTTGTTAATCACCCTGACAGTTAGGAATTTTTTCCTAATGTCTAGGCTGAACCTCGCTTGCTGTAATTTAAGCCCGTTGCTTCTTGTCCTATCATCTGTGATTAAGAACAACGTTTTTTCTCCTTCTTCCTCATAACACTCTTTTAGGTATTTGAAGACTGTTACCATAACCCCTCTCAGTCTCCTTTTTTCTAGACTAAAACCCAGCTCTTTCAATCTTGCCTCAATCTTGTCAAATGTTCCAGTCCTCTAATCATTTTTGTTGCCCTTCTCTGGAGTTTTTCCAGTTTCTCCACATCCTTTTTGAAATGAGGTGCCCCAAACCAGACACCGTGCTCAAATTGAGGCCTAATCAGTGCAGAGTAGAGCAGAAGAATCACTTCTTGTGTCTTACTCACAATACTCCTGTTAATACACACCAGAATGGTGTTTGCTTTTTTTTCCCCAACAGTATTACACTGTTGACTCATATTTAGCTTGTGGTCCACTATGACATCCAGATGCCTTTCTGTAGTACTCCGTCCTAGGCAGTCGTTGCGCATTTTGTATGTGTGCAATGGGTTGTTCAACCCTAAGTGGAGTACTTGGCACTTATCCTTATTGACTTTCATTCTATTTATCTCAGATCATTTCACCAGTTTGTCCAGATCATTTTGAATTGTGATCATATCCTTCAAAGCACTCACGACCCCTCCCAGCCTGGTATCATCTGCAAACATTATAAGTTTGCGCTCAATGCTAGCATGTAAATCATTGATAAAAATGTTGAACAAAACCGGACCCAGGACAGATCCCTGCGGTACCCCGCTCATTATGTCCTTCCAGCCTGAATGTGAACCGTTAATAACTACTGTCTGGGAGCGGATATCCAACTAGTTTTTCACCCATCTTATAATAGCTCCATCTAGTTTGTACCTCCCCAGTTTATTAATGAGAATGTGATGTGAGACCGTATCAAATGCCTTACTAAAGTCTAGATATACCACATCTACCTCTTCCCCTCTATCCACAAGGCTCGTTACCACATCATAGAAAGCTGCTGGGAGAGCAGGAGAAGGCTAAAAAAATCATTTAAAAATCCATAAGTGGGTTTGATTTGACTGTCCCTAACCCTCTTTTTGCTTTTCATGAACATTTGAGAGAGCAAACTGGCTGGCAGAAATGTTCATGGAAACAGCAACTTTTAAGCAAAAAGTAGAGAATATTCTCCAAAGCAATTTCAAGCATATATATTCATGTCAGATGCCTGAACTAACAATTATTCTCCTCCAATCAGAGACCAGAAACATATTATGTGTGCAGGTGAAACTAGCCAGCACAGCTTCAACAATTTATTTAAAACGGCTTAGAAACAACCCACATGCTAGGAATAACAAATATATGAGGGCTAGAACCAGGACGTCCTGTGCCCTTATCCCGTTTTTTAAACTAGTGAAGAGCTGGCCAGATTCAGCTGTGGTGTAACTCATCTGAGTTTAGCAGTAACCCCAGGGATTAATTTGTCCTCGTGTGTTTGGGATCCTACTGGGATTATACAATGCTTTCATTTTTAAATATTAATGAAGATTAGAAACCCCTCCCCCAAGGAAAGTTCAGTACAGAAATGCAGAAATGTTTTCTGGCGTTAACTCTTTGGAGACAGCGGATAACCTGAGCTATTATCTGCAAGTCAGTTTAATAAAAATACCATTGTTCTAAGGCCTTGCTAAGACGTGGCTGTGTCTGCCACTGTTATTCTTGGACCAATTCTAAAAGCTTTTTCAGCATTTGGAAGGTTCATTTCATATTCATACAGTATGCAGTATCTTTAGAGTGAGTTGAATTTTTGATTCATTTGGAACAGGTCTTGGCAAGGGGGACTTAAACACAAGAGATTCAAAGATAAGAGCTCGCAACACTTTTTAAAATTAATTTACCTTTAACCTTCACTGTGATTTAGATCTAAGCCCTAAATATTTCATGGTTTGATCAATCTTATTATTCAGTTAATCTATATAAAGGAAAAAAGTTTTTATTTACTTCACCCCCATTTTTTTAAGTTTCCCTCCCTTCTCCCTCACCCCCAATTTAGCAGCATCTGCAGACCATATTTTTTTGAGACTTTTAACTTCAGGGAAAGAGATTACACATGAATATGAACACGCTTTTAATTATGAGATACTGATTGTTGGTTTACATAGCAATATTTGTTCAGTAAATTGCTAATTAATGCAAAGAAAATGCCATGTGACAGCAAATATTTGCTTTCATTTAAACTACAAAAATGTTTTTGTTTTTTTCAGTGAGCAGAATAAATGAGCTTCTGAAATATTTAATGGGATATGTCAGACAAGTAGAAGGATCTCATATACCGATTATATTGTTTAAACGCTTTGGAAGCATTAGTCCATGTGCAAAGGCTAGCTCTGTAACCATGTGACCTAATTACTGTCACCCACAGCCTATCCCAGCTTGCCTCCTATTACCTATCTCGCACACGGATTGTATTTTGAGAGTTCTAAGGGGCACAAATGGTACATGCCTCTGTATTTATCTGGCACCCGGGAATCCCTCATTGCAACCAGTGTGTCTGGGTGCTATGCGAATACGCATCCGTGGCCAGAATAATGGTAAGTGTGATGTTTCTCATTACACTGCTTCACGAGAATTGCTCACACCAAGAGGGAGCCAATAGGTAAGCCTACGATATCCAGTATTTCCACTTCAGTCAGGTTGCTTACCAACAATATCAGCTGAGGGTTAACAGATGCAGTTCTGTTAACGCACAAGTGAAATCTAGAAGGGTTCCCACTGTGAGACTCAGTAAGCTGGCAGATGCAGCATAACAGGTTTCACCCTTTCTGTGGGAAAGTTCGCATTTCAAACATTTCCTGTTGGGTTTTTTTTTTTTTTTACGAGTCCTCTAGCTTTTCCAGAGCTGACTCTTATTTCTAGGGCTGGCCCGTCAACAGCTGCAGAAGCGAATTGCAAATCCTCAGGCATGCCTGCCCAGCAATCACAGCCAGGTGGCATTCCTCGAATTAAGAGGTGAAATTAAAGTTGTACTTTTAAAGATCTCAAATGCAGTGGGTGACACATCCATTCACAGGAAGGGGCCAGCAGTGACATTTCTGCAAACATGACTTTAAAGCAGACTGCCCCCAATTAGCTAGACAAGCATTGGCTAATCTTTATAGCCAGGAAGGTCGTGGGTGTAAGGTACTGCAGTGTGGGCAGTCTGGCCTTGCGGACACTACTGAGTTGAGGTCTGCCCACCAGGAATGGTGACCACTGAGTGAGAGATGGAGGAATCGCAAGAGCCAGGGTTATAGAGCAGAGGCAGCACCGGGGTCTGGATCAGAGACCAGAGATCAAACAAAATTCATGGGGTTGCACAAACAACTTGTCAAGGCAACCCTGGAGCTAAATAGAGCTTGGCCAATCAGAGGGCTGCAGGCTATTATCAGGACATCCTCCTGCTTAGGCTCTTGGGGGGCACCTCCCACAGCACCTGCTCTCCGCTCTGCCCCCGTCAGGCCTCTGAATGGCACTGTGGGGACATCCGCTGTCCCCAACTCCGCAGCCCTGGGTTCAAATTCCCGGATCCTTGCATTAGCAGGAGAATGCACTCACCACAGTCATGCTGCAGGCATCTTTGACTTCCAATGAAGACACAGAACACTTGAAGAGCACTTGAGAGGTTTATGATAACAACAGGCGCAGCATGAACTACTAAAAGGTTTATCTGGCTTTGCTTAGTTGACCCATAACAGCCCTGGTGATACAAAAGTAATTTATAGACATGCTGAAAAAGCTGAATTTATAGCCTGATCCTAGAAGTGAAATGCTAGTACATAAAATTGGTAGTACCTTTGCTGTGTATACCTAAATCTTTAATTCTTATAGCAGCTAAGAGAAAAATAAACTTGCATACAGTACACCCAACATAAACGGCCCATAAATCACAGTCCCGCTGTGAGGAGAGGAAAGAATCTTGCTGATCCTTGGTCCCATGTTACTTCTCCAGGTGCCCGCATACAAACCACTTTTATCCAGAAACTGACAAATGAATCTCATGAAATTAATATACAGAAATTCTCCTGTCCTTAAGGCTGTCTACTCAATTCCATTGCATGCCTAGAGCTGGAAAGCAGAATTAGGGGAGATAGAACTCGCCTTTCGGGAGACTTCAATGTTAGAGACCAGTGAGTAGTGTCATAAATCCTCCATTAGGCTAGAAATGCCTCCTAAAAATAAATAAACTCTTTGGAGTCCAATTCCACAGCAGAATTTGTGGGGCAGAAACTTAAATGAAAAATACAGCAAATGCATCTTTACAATACAACAAGCTTGATTCTCCAGGGTGTGGGAAGGGTCAGGCAAAGAGGTTCAGGTAAATGGGAACCAGCCAAAAGCTTTCATGAGGAGCAAAAAATTCCAGAATCCCTTCAACCTTCATTATTTTACATCCTGGCTACCCTCCATTTCCCTGCTCCACCCAAGACCACGGAAGAATATCCTAGGATAGAGATTTCAAGCCCAGTTCTGCAGATTCAAGAGGTCCAGTTGCCTGAGAGACGCACTCAAACCATACTAGAACTGTGAATATTCAGAGCTTTGTTAGGCCTGAATTAGCACATCCTGAGTCAATAGCTATTTCTAGAAAGCCAGTACAAGCCTCTATTGTAAAGAACATCTTAAGAAACTGATACAAATCTAGTACGGGAAGAGACAAGTGATTATTTCATAAAGCAAAGCTATAATAGACCTGATTCTCCTCTCAGTTTTCACTGGCTTGATTCTGACTTTTCAGCTGGTATAATTCCATTGGCCTCAGTAACTACTGATTATAGGGTCTACTCTAAGGGAATGCAGAATCAGTCCCCCCTGCCCGTAGGAAAGCCTGGCTCTGGTGTTCCAGGAAATCCAAGAAACACTTGGAAAGCATCTGTCTATTAAGGCATGACATTTCGGGTGTAGTTTGAAATATGTTTCTAC
Organism: Pelusios castaneus; assembly: GCA_007922175.1. Classification (NCBI taxonomy): domain Eukaryota; kingdom Metazoa; phylum Chordata; order Testudines; family Pelomedusidae; genus Pelusios; species Pelusios castaneus. Next base: position 15,728,336 of record ML685804.1, on the reverse strand, counting down.
TACCACACAGCAAAAAGACCCTAAGGGGACCTATGAGCCAGATGAGATTTCAGGGTCAGCACCAGTCACGACCTTTCCTTTACTGTATCTACTTAAATACAGAAACATGGTTGTGTTATAAAGTCAAGTCAAACCAGGGATTCAAAGTAAAAGGTAATATATACTAGGGCTTCCCTCAGGGATCTTTTTAATGGTTTAATATAAAAAGTATTCTGTTTACTGTGAGATATTTCTCTGCTACACAGCACCCTACCCTTCTCTCAGTGGTGGAACGCTTCCCGGAAGGACATTTCTCAGCAACAATAAGGTTTCGCAGCAGGTCTTTGTTGCTGGCATTAGGCTGCGGTCAGGGCTTAGCATGCAATTAGGAGAAACAAACATTTGAAAACAAAACATAGTTTTGTACCTGGCTTTACCTCTGGACTTCTCCATCAATCAAAGAAGCCAGAGAGAAGAGCTCCAGTAGAGGGAAGGATGAAGTAACTGCTCTGTGTGAAGCTTAATTTCTTGGTGTTTGTGATGTCGTTCATGGAGTATAAATATTACTTTATCAGTCCACAGTGTATGTTTTCTCAGGAGAACATCCCAACCGTGCTCCAGTGTCACTTCACAAGGCGATATGCTGTAATCGGAGTTTCGCAGAGACAAAGACAAACATTTTATCACTTTTGACATATGAAAGTGACTGGACAGGCAGGCCTGTCTACGCTAGGAAGTTGCACTACTTAAACTGTGGCCCCTGAGGTCTGCAAAGGTGCTTTATGCTTCCATAGCTATTCCCATTCAGGAAGGGGAACTAGACCATAACTGCTTCCACATAATGGCTCCTGAGTGAGGAACACTTGCCCTGGTGCAGGGTGAGGACTAGAGGCGATGGAAGAGATGCATTTCTACTTCTGCTGATCCTTGGCTCCTCTGTGATGTAAGATGTGCCTGTTCTAGCACTCTGCTCTCAACAGCCATGCTGAAAACCGGCCACTTATTCCTGCTTGCTTAGCCTGTTTCTAATCCATGACAGGATCTGTCTACCGCCGAATGTCTCGGCCGGCTTCCTCATGCTGAGACAAGACCCCACAACGTAAGTGCTAGCTTACTGGGCAGTGGTTGGGTGCGGACATTGCGGACATTCCTCTTTCGCGTGCACACTGTGCTGAAGGGCAAATGGGGAGGCATGAAGGCAAGGGAGGCACACAATACCTGAATGGTGACTCTTCCTGACTGGTTGGGAGATTGTGGACTGGATTCAGAAAAGGACGGGAAATGAAACCGAAAGCCAAATCAAAACCAACCAATCAACCAACCCCCGAAGAGCCCAAGAGGAGGGGGAAGAGGACCAACAGAATCGGTGTTTAGAATTGTTGTTGACACGATCCAGTTTCCTAAGCCTGTTGCACTAACACAGAGACAAGTGATGTGATGGATATCGGGACAGTCTGCTCCCGCCGGGGAATTCTCCACATTTATCATCTGTTCTGTAAGCCTCTTGGGTCTGGGATCTTGGCTACCCATGTTTGTGAAGCCACCGTGCGCTGCACATACAAAACAGCCCTCCCACCCAAAGCAGGGCTTCCAGCTGCATTCTCTGAGTCTTCACTGTGCTTTGAAATTCAAGAAAGGCGGGCAGCCACGCTCTGACAGCCATTGGCAGATAGATAAATGGGAACCGCAAATAGATAAGTAGGCCAAATTCTCTTTAGCAGAAAGGCACAGAAATAACAGCACTGCACCCTTTTAAAGCAGCAGAAAATTAGGCCCCATCTTTTATTAGTAATTCTGACTGGGAGACGAATACTGTAGACACTTTTAAAAAAAATTCTGGCTCTGGAGTGATGGACCCAATGCAGTTTGCACCGTCTACAACTTCCAGCACTGGCTTCCAAAGGACAGAGAAAACAGTTGTTAAGTCTACCGCACCATTCAGCGGATCCAAAGATGTCCTGTTGAGTAGGCTAGGCAGATACGTACAGAATGTGGAGCCTTATTGGACACAGACAGGCAGGTTTGTGCGGCAGGCTGCCACCATATTAGAAAGCAAAAACTCTCTCTATTTCCTCTGATCTTTAATGAGGATAAACAAAGCAAATGGAATAAATATTTTTAACTTCTTGGATGACATAATTTGTGTATTAAATAATAATGAAGCAATAAATTACAGGAAACTAAACAACCAGAAGGTAATGTTTGTGGAGTTTGGCATATTTATAAATGAATAAATCATTCATGATGTGTAAACTCCATGTAGCTAAATGCATCATTTACTACACTTTAATACATACAGCAACATATTCATGTCTTGCCGGATGTCTTAGGGCAGGAGTGCGTCTTGCTGGGAATACCTGAGAATAAGTGGGTTTTCTCAGGAGCTTACAGCTCTCGTTCAGCAGGAGAATTTCCAGAAGCAGAGGCATGTCCAATGATGTATTTTTATAGTGATACCTCCATAACACATCCCGGGACATGTGTGTCCCATCACTGCCTGCTGCACGGCTTCCTCCTCTGAAGTGGCTGGTTCTGATCTTGGCTGGACACAGGATCCTGAACTAGATGGACTTGCGGTCAGATCCAGTATGGTGCGATCAATAGAAGAGAATGGCATCAGTGGAAAACGGGCTGTTTATCCAATCATATCCTGCTGCCGAATGTTCCTGGCTAACATGACTTTTTAAAGCGGATCTGCGTTCTGGCAGCGTCTGAGCTATCAGAGCACTGAGCAATACATTCCAAAGGGGAGAACGTCCTGGCAAGCCAGCGACAGGAGACTTCACTTTGTGCAGTACGAGACTAGCTCGCAGCAGTTCTATCGTAAGTGTTTTATGAACGAATATTGTTCCCTGTCTTATCTCTCTCCCTTCCCATGCACTGAGTGAGGTGTCTAAATATGGATTTAGATGCTTAGCACCAGGCTTCTGTACTGAAAAGCAGGGGCTCCAGTTTATTACTGATATAAACATTCACTGACTAGCTCCGACGGGTGATTTCCAGCCTGTTCATTTGGAATATCTGTTGTGCATTGGTCACTTTTCTTAAGGAATATTTCGCCACCCTGACTGTGTAACAAACATTTTGAACACGACAAAGATGGATGTCGAAGAATGCATGGCAGGCAAACATTTTTGGACAAAGCATTGTTCCACTAAGATTTGTTCAATTAGGGACGAGGAAGAATTAAATACACTTTTACAACACTTTGGGAGTAGCTGGGTTCCTTGAAAATATTGAATAGGAGCCGGAGCCTTTATTTGGGGCTGTATTCAGAAATCTGCCATCACCAATGCTAGCTGCCTCTCCATTTCTCTTTCTATAGTATATGTTGATTTCTTGGCATCAAATGCAAGGGAATCCTCATGCTTTTGGCTAAATGGTAGACCTGAGCATGTGTTAGTTGTTAGCTGGCAAATGTGCCTCTTCAGTTGAAGATGGAGCTCAGTAGAGGGCTGTAGGGTCTTCAAAGAGGCTGAGATACAGCTTTGTCTTGTTCTGTAGGGTACTAGGGTCATTGGAAGGCTCTTGCTGATCCAAAGTTACTCATGTCTTGGCCTTGGCTCCCAGCTAGACAGGCTCAGTTTCCATTCCGAACTTCCTTGACTTTCCAGGACCATTGAGCTAAGATGTTTGCTTCCATTCTATGACAGCCCAGCCTGTGACAACCACTTATGGCATTAGTCCAGGGGCAGACCAGAGAGTGGCCTCCTGGTTTTCTTTGCACGTGTCATAGGGTAATTAATGGGGTGGGATTTCTTTTGACAGGAATTCAATGGCCTGGAACACACCTTGTGGCAGACTTTGTGCCTGAGGCAAAGTGCTTAATAAGTAATTTTATGGATCTCAAGTTCAAACATTGTACAATTCGCACTTTGGGTTCTTTGGTTTATAAAATGGGGCCTTACTCTCTGGCTTCCCATCTTTCACTCGGGCTCACAAATTTCAGCTTTGGAAAAGCCTATTAATAGGCTTCCCCAAAGAAACTGGTTCCTGAGCAGTAACTCCGAGAGCAGAGCAACTGTGTGACAAACATTACAGAACAAGGGGGCTGGGAAAAGAGAGCCTTCCCGCAATGCCAGGCTCTCTGCTGCTTCATTGGCTGTGTCAAGCATGGGAAGATGTTTTCAAGCAGATTCCTCTCCTAAGATGTTGCCTTTCAAAGAAACATCATCAAACCTCTGCCTTTCCTAAGGGTCTGCCCGGTTGTATCCTGTTCACCCTGACACCCTGGTGACCATGGTACATTATGATGTCTCAGAGGAAAGCAAGAAAAGAGTCACAAAGGAAACACTAACGTCTCTGAACGGAGCATCCTTCACACACCTGGGTGGCTGGGCACCCAAACGGCGGATGAAATTCAATGTGGATGGATGCAAAGTAATGCACAATAATAAAAACAATGATCCCAACTACATGTACAAAATAAAGGGATCTAAATTAGCTGTTACCTCTTAAGAAGGATCTTGGAGTTACTTTGGATAGTTCTCTGACAACATCCACTCAGTGTGCAGCAACGTGCAGAAAAGCTAACAGAATATTGGGAATCCGTAGGAAAGGGAAATAGCACATATATTACCTCTTTATAAATTGATGATATGCTCACACCTTGAATACTGCATGCAGATCTCATCACCTTATCGCAAAAAAGATATTTTGGAATTGGAAAAGGTACAAAAAAGGGCAAAAAAATATTACTTTCTCCTTACACAGAAGCTTTTCCATACTCCTAACAAGACTGGGACTTTTCAGCTTGGAAAAAAGATGACTAAGGGGGAAATGATGGAGGTCTATACAAACATAACTGGGATGGAGAAAGTCAATAAGTTAGTGTTGTTAACTCTTTCTCATAACACAAAAACTAGAGCATCACCAGATGAAATGACAGGCAGAAGGTTTAAAATAAATAAAAAGAATTCTTTCTTCACACAATTCACAGTCAGCCTCTGGAACTCTTTGCCAGAGGACGCTGTGAAGGCCAAGAATATAATAGGGTTAAAAAAACCTAGAAAAGTTCATGGAGGACAGGTCCATCAATGGCTACTAGATGCATGGTTTTGCATCCCTGCCTTTCCGGGCTAAGTGTCCCTAGCCTCTGCCAGAAGCTGGGAATGGACAACAGGATGGATCATTTGATGATTCCCTGTTCCAGTCATTCCCTCTGAAGCACCTGCCATTGGCCACTGTTAGAAGACGGGAGACTGGGCTAGATGGACCATTGGTCAGACCCAGTCTGGCTGTTACGTTCTTATAAGCAGTGTATTGATAGCTACCGGATATGCCAATCCGGAAGCCACCAAGCAGAGCGGAGACTCTCACCAAAGGAAACATTTCTTTACCTGCGTCTCCAGAGAGCTAAGTTTATACAATGTGAAGTGGGAGCTCTCTGTAATTGACATATACCACTGAAGACATGATACAAGGCTATTGACTTCAACACAGGCACCCCAAAAAATGCAATGGACGTTTCTCTCATAAACGCAGTGCTCAAATTATTGGACGACATTAGCAAGGCCCTGAATGTCAAGTGGCTTTCATTGAGCAGCACTGAGAAGCAAGGAGACTTTGAGAGATGCAAGAGAGCCCCTAAAAGGTGTAAGAGGACCTGACACCTCCACCCACCCTGGGCTTTCAACTCTGCACAAGTTACATTGGGTTTCCTGTTTTCTGGATATTTTTTCTGAGCAAGACATTTTCCATGGAAAGACACAAGCCCTGGAAAACACACAAAGAGTCCTGTGGCACTTGTAAAGACTAACAAATTTATTTATCACATGAGTTTTTGTGGGAGAAATCTCACTTGATGCTTGAAAACTTCTCAACAAGCCCTAGAAAGACAGTTAACCCGTTGCTAACTTTTTGTCCCAGGTAAGCTTGGTCTGTCCACATGCAGGAGGGAAAAGCTGGAGTGCTGTGGATTAAACGTTGTTAAAGGACTGTAAAGATACAAGCAAATTGTTCTTTTCCCCCTTGTGTGATGCAGAACAGAAATTCCCTGAGCAGTGGCATTAATAAACTTCAGAGGCATACGTTATAGTAAAAGGCATCACCGTGGTGATATGGTTTGACTGGAGCTGATGTGTGACTTGCCAGGGTGTAGCTTGGATATACTTTTCTGAGTGAGGTTTGAAGGGCGGGAAGAAGACACCTTTGCAGGTTGAGGCCCGGGCTCACTGGTGGGTGTAGGCTGTATTCAGGTATTTCTCTGCCCTATGATAGGATATTCTACTCATAATTTGCCCTCAGCTGCCACGAGAGTGGCTCAGTCAACATCTGTTCTCTGTCCATTGTTCTCTCGTAACACCTTGCTCTCCGGGTGGCCCCAGCGCCAGAATGGCGGTTAGAAAACCAATCATTCTTTGAGACCAGAACCAGCGGATTGCAGCACAGAGGATTTCCATCTCCAGTGCAGCATGTGTGATGGATGCAGAGAAAATGTTCTCCCCTTCTACAGCACCTGCAGAGTCACATCTGGGATTGAATCCTAAAACCCAGTCAGCTCCTCTCCCTGCTGGAGGAAGCAGGTTGGGAGGAACAGTCGGGATGAAGGGACATTCAGAGGCAGGAAAATAGCATTTACCATAAACATTCATTCCGAAATGCGCACAAATGGCATTCATTTATAGGAGTGGAGTAAAGCTGCCTTCGCGTCAGAAGGAAGGAATCACTTTGCCCCAGGCACCGTTTTTTCGCACTTACCATTAGAGTCTGCCAAGAAGCTCTCTCCCCAATGGAGGTAAAATTGAGGGTATTAGCATCCGTCTTCTCTCTGGCTTGATTAACTGTGTGGACCTGACTCCACCTCATGTATCCATTAGCTCATGCAAGTCTGACAGTGGAGAATTTGCTCCATTCAAATTGCTTTCTGTCCAAGATTTAAATAAGATTTCCCTGAAACTTCCACTCTCCTGGACTTGTGAGCTTCTCTGCTTGTCAAAGGTTGTTTTCAGTCACTTATCTGAGTTATATCTCTCTCCCCGGGGCTGCTGGGAAATCTGCTGCTATTTGCAGAATTTACAGCAGCCCTTCTGATGTCTTCCACTCCAAACCCTGATTTCCACCCTCCACACCACACGGCGGGAAGAAGAGTTCTGGTTTTTTCGGCATCATCTTTTCTAATGCCCGCAGGCTGATGCCCCTTTTCACAGCTTGCCCAGGGCAAGGGAATAAACCAGCTTGGATATATTCTATTAGACTGAGATTGCCCAACTCCAGAACAGCATAAAAGGAAGGCAGACAGACCTGAAGAGGGCAAATAGTGGTTTTCCCATTGTGGGGGGTGCTCATTAACAGTTGGTTTCCAGTTATGACCTCCGCATTTCAGATCCTGGCTGCTGTGAGGAAAAGGAGCCCAGCGTGCCCAGCTGCAGGACCTCTCTGGGTACGTTGCTGCACCAAGGAGCTCACCGTGGCTGGGTGAATTTTGTAGGACACACTGCATTAGTGCACTGTCCATGGGGGGCTCCGAGTTGCACAGCACACCAGCACTGTCAGAGTGCCCCTTTGTCAGCCCTCCACGCACTGAATGGCTTTATCGTTCTGTCCCCGATGGCGGATCACATCCAAGCCACACACGTCTCAAAAGCAGAGGCTCAGGAGGCGTCTTACCACACTCCTTTGGTGTGGCCACCACACAACCGCCTTCTCTGGTCGCTCTTTGGCAGGGCCCATGAAGAGAAATACTCCTCAGGAAGCGTATTGTGATGTGCTCTGGACTCCCGCCCGAGCTCCCTCCCCACCTAGCCTGTCTTGTCTCCAGGGATCTGAGACAGTCTCTGGCTGTGGGAGAAGGTAAAGTCCCATGTCATCCCCCACTGCCCAGGCTTGGCCCAGCCTGCTGCATGGTAGTGGGAGGCGGTGGGATTCACAGAGTGGCTGCTTGTATCAGGCCATTCCAATTGTCTTGCTTTGACCTTCTCCTCCAAGGTCTGGCGCATCTCCCCCACAGCACAGCCGCGGAGCCCTGGGAGCAAGACTGCGGCTGTCCCGGGCTGCAGGCTCTGGACCACCAAGTAGTCAGAGATGAGCTTTATTTCTCCATGCAGTCTGTTGCCAGCCCGCTGTTTGTCTTCCCTGGCTTTGTATTAACTGCCTCTCCTGTCTCCACTCACTTCCCAGGTGGAACGAAGTACACAGGTTTGGGGCTGCTGCCCCAGGGTTGTTTTTAGGCGGAATACAGTTCTTTCCCTCCTCTTGTGGGTACAGCTCATGTCCATCACAGCTACCACTACAGATTTGACAGGAAGTTGGTCACGGTGAAGAGGTCAGGTTGTCTGCTCCCCAACACCGCTGTGTTCAGTCTACAGAACAAGCCCTATGTGTGAGTCAGGCTGCGACTTCCTGACCCCATTCTAGGGCCAGCGGGAGGGCAGCCTGTGCCCATTCACAGCATTGTTCCCTCTGCTGAGTCTGCCAGGAATGGCAAAGAAACAGCCTCTCCAGCTCAGATGGCATTGACGCAAACTGGAGGAGCTGTCGGAGTGTAACAGCTTAGCAACTTGTCTCCCTGGAAGCTAACAACACAAATCTTATTTAAAAGGAAGATCAAAACATCAAGAAAAAATAGATTAAATGGTTATGAAACTCCCAGTGGAGGACACGGTTCTCTGAAGTATTCCCTACCAGAACCTTGGAAATGTGTAATCATTTCCCGTGTCTAGTGCATTCTGGTTTGGGGACCTGTCTGTTGCTACAACACATAACTTTAACAGAGCTCTGTGTATCACGGTCTTTCCCAAAATCCAACAACGACGTTAATAGAAATCTTAGACAGCGAGGTAAAAGGCCAACTCTTGTGGACACGTCGGGACTGTATTTCCAAGCTGAAAATTGATTGCCGTAAGGCTCTACGTGATCAAAACTAGAGTCAGCTCTACATGTTCCCAGGGCCCAAAGATAAAAACAGGCTGGCGGTGTCTGCATGTAGCCACCCCTGCAGCGAGATGGGTCAGCCGTTTAATGGCAGTGAGCAACAATGCACAATATTGATATAAGAAGCCAGCCGTATTGCATCCCACTGAAACTTCAGGGAGCCTTTAGGGGAGTGAAATGTCTTTCCATGAATTGTAGCTCAGCCTGAACAACTGGACTCTTGCAAAAGGTGAATGATAAGGGCGTTGGGTTTCTGTCTTGTCCAAAAATGGCATTGCCAGCTATAGCGCACCCCCTCTCGCCATGCTGGAGAACTGCTGCTCTTCCCTCACGGTCACTGACTGCCAGGCAGCCTTGTCTAATTAACTCACTGTCTCCTTCCCACCTCGGCTCTGGGGACTGGTGCTGCGGCTGTAGCCATTCCCTCTCTGCTGACAGCTCAGAGCCCTGTTCTCTACTGGTCTCTTCCTTTCACTTTAAGGCCCCATTATGCCAGCAGAGGGGGGTGCAGAGACCTCAGTGTAAGGTGAAATCAAGTCCCTCCTTTATCAAATAATGGGCAGCGAGTGTCCCAGACAGCCTGAGCCACACAGGCTCCCAGGTGGGAGAGTACCTGGAGTGAAATTCACCTCTGGAAAGAGACTACACAGGGCTGGGCCTCACTGGAGCCCCACTCAAGCCCAGTGGGGTTTGGATAGCACCAATGTGGCATGACATAGGCTGTTGCTGGCCCTCTGCGCAGGAGTGAATCCCCCAGTGCCTGAGCAAAGAACATTCAAGGAAGTAAGAAAGCAAGTGGATTAACTTGCAGAGACATTGTTCTGGGAATAGGCAAGAAGGGATGGGTCACTATGTTTACCTGCTCTGTTCATTCCCTCGGAAGCACCTGGCACTGGCCAGTGGTGAGCTGGGCAGAGCATTGGTGTGACCTGCTGTGGCTCCTCTTGTGTTTAGTGTGCAAGTCTCCTGCACACAGCCCTGGACGCTCCAACATCAGCCGTCCTGCTCCTCACTGCAGCACATCTGTATTCCAAGGTAAACTGTGCTGCGACGCCTAGAAAATGCTGCGAATGTCGTTCCCCCGACAGACATCCAGGTGCATAGAGTCAGGCTCAACTGACAACCTCGTGGTAGAGCAAAGACAACATTTTTAGCCGTTTAACAAGTAAAGAAATATCAGATTCCAGGCCTCATTCGAACAGGTTGACGCAAGTTATTTCTTTAAGCTAAATATTTTAAAAGAAATGGATTCACAGCTGAAAAACATCCAGACCATGTACCTCTTATTTACACACTATTAAAAGCAGCAAAACCTTTCTGGACTGGAATCCTGTAAAGTGCCTCCATCTTCCTAGACATAAAGGAATTTTGTCATTTTAGCAAAGTAGAAACCTTTCTTGTGCTAAAGTGGCTTTAAATGGACACACATTTTTCAGTCTGGGAATGATTGCGGAAACCAAGCACTCATGACTGTGTCTGACGAACAGAATTTTGCAACTGATAGGGAAGTTTGAATCATATAATTATACAGAACTCAGCAAAGTCCCTCCTTTCCCTGACGACTTGCAGGCGCAGCAGCACGCCTAGCTGACGGATATAAATCCACTGTGGGCAACAGCATGCGGCTATCTACAATCTCTTTTGTTTGTAATCAAAGTCAGCTGAATTACTCTCTCTTTTCTTTCTTTATCCCTGTGTACCCATTTGAAGAGCTCCGATGAAATGTGTTGCATTACACCAGCACCAATAAGTCACACTATGTTGTGACACGCAGAATGTTATTAATTGTCAATCACAAACCACCAGACTTGTCAAGATGTTCTCTTCTGAACAGGCTGCTGGAGACCTGAAGTGATTTTCAATCAAATGTTAATAGCACAGCATCTGTCAGTGGACCATTGGCATCATCCAATAATAAAAAGTTAACATATGACATGGCAAATTTTAATGTTTTCATTTTTAGATCTTTCCAATTATCTATGGAATTTCTGCCAGAATGAAAAGTGCGCTGACATGATTACATGCAAAATACACTGCTGAAAATGAACATGTCTATTAAAGACTGCGTTCTCCAACACAAGAGTTTCCAAAAGCTTTGGGGGTCTTGGAATCACCATTCGTTTAACCACAGAGCCTCCTCTCCACGAGAAAAGGCGTGGCCTCTTACAGTCGCTCTTCCCTTTGCTGCTCTTCAGGAGGCCGGAAGAGCTGGTTCATGGAGACCCCAGGTACTGGAGAGCTCGTGTCCTGGGAAGAGAATATAGTCTACCATCTCTAAGCCACCGCCGGTCTGAACGCAGCTGGGTCCAGCAGGTAGGAAAAAGCCATGAGGAATGGGTTCCATTGCCCTTTCTTCTCCAGCTAAGGGTGAAGGTGTTTGGGTGGGGCAGTTCAAGGAATGTCTGTACTGGGTATGGAGACAGGATTCAGATCTCCTTCATTAACAAACTGACTCCTTCTTGAAGCACAAAAACAAGCAACCATAAGGGTAGGAGAGCTAATGGGACAGAAAACCTGAAACATACTGAGCATGGAGGGCCACTTGCAGAACAAATAGTAGATGGACAGAAATGAGCTTGGGGGTTTCAGAGGCATCACCTGGAGGGGGAGACAGATAAAAGACGCAGCATAGAGACAAAAATGGAACATTTGTGGGAACTGCAGGCCTTGGGAGAATTGCCCTGGGCCGACAATCATGAACTGGATTGGAAAAGCTGCTGCTCGTTCCTCTTTCTCTATAGTGAGCAAGTGGATCACCTTTCCAGAGATGACACCTGGCGATCGAGGGAGAGTTCCCGTTCTGCTAGGATGTGGGACACAATAAACGCTTTGAGGTTCTCAGACTAAAAGCCTGGCCTAGTGGACAATGTGATAATTATTAATGGCTGGTCTTACAGGCTAAGTAGTGCAGAACAGATCTGCTTCACTAACAAGTCTTCAGTCAGAAAATCATCACTTGTGGGGGCTTTATGTCCAGCCAGAGCGGGGCATGCATTGTATCCAGTCTGAGTGCGGATCGAGTCCACGCACACCAACGCAACACCTGCTCCTTTGCAATATACTCTCTGCCTTTCTAAATGCATTGTGTTCACTGGCGTACTCCATCAGAGCATACCGTTCCAGGGGTTGCCGTTGCCTCATCTAGAGATTTAATTTGTGTCTCTGGACAGAGTTTGAATGGATTTATTATATCGAAATGCAATTTTGCAGACATTAGCTTATATCTGACCCGTCATTACTTATAATGCTAAACTTTGATATGTTAATTCTGCCTTATGTTTTTATATATTTTATGGCACGTGGCTTAAACATTTTAATCTACATATTGGTTTATGTCCACCTAAATTATTGTTGCTTCCAGGGACCACATTCACACAAGATCTGGCAATTCATTATGCTAGCCCTGTGTAAATGAATTTCAAAAATGTCATAAGTTCTCTCCCTCCTTCCATTGTGTTCAATAACTTCAGTATAAACGCTGGTCCAGCATTATCAAATCAAGGAAGAAGAACAAGGTTAACCTCAAAGAAGCCCAGCCACACCACGAAGATAGAGAAATGTCACATGTGATTAAAGCGTCTCTCCAGAGTGAAGTGCGCTTTTCTTTTTTCTGTTGTCCGATCCCTGCTACTGTCAGGGAGATTGATTTGCTAACCACAGACCTTTCCTTTCTTGTTAGCTGCTCAGTGATGTCACATTCCAGGGTTTGTGGCATTGGTTGTTACCAAGGAGATAGATTGTGATGTCACAAATTATGAATTGTGATGTCACTGAATGAATATGGCCAGAAGAGGAGGAGGCAAACACACACATTACATGCTGCTGCCTCAGAAGATATTCACCTGCCAATGGGGAGTAGCAACCCCTAGGGTGGATGCACACAATTGCTTAACCACCCACCTCTGCATTACTTTAGAGTGGAAGTTGCTATGTGAAAGAAGAGCTGAGAGTAGAGAAGAATTCTGTGTCCAGTTCAAACTGCTGGGAGGAACAGTTTGGGTCACTAGGTAGAGAAACTTGTACATGCATATTCTGCAGCTAAGAATTTCACCGTTCTGGGAAGGAGGGAGATCTTGTGGCCATTGAAAAAGGAAAATGTCTTTATGTATGTTTGCCAGAGCAGGGCTGTGAAAGGTTTGGTTTTTTTAAGACCTGCAGTTATGTATTAAACCCAAGTTCACTGTTGCCCTGCTTTTCTTCCATTCAACCATCTTTCTTTCTTTCTTTCTTTCTTTCTTTCTTTCTTTCTTTCTTTCTTTCTCAACAATGTCATGAATTTTTCATCCTTGATGAACTTCAAAGTCTTTTAATGACTCTTCATAAAAAAACAGAGGGGCCAAAAGTTGAGCAAAGGGAGATGATTAAAGGACCTTATTAAAAGCAACCTTGTAGAATTCTCCACATGAAAGAGAGCACCATTACGAGGGCTTATCCTTATAAATGACACTTCGCTTTTGCGAACATGCCGAAACCTGATTAGAGTGACAAGCACTGAGTGATACTGCAAACCTGTTAATAACATGAAAATTAGAAGAGGCTCATGCAAAGAAGGGAGATTAATTTAGCCCGAGTACATCTCGCGCAAATTGCAAAGTTGTGAATATGTTCTCAGATAATGAGCCTTTGCAGTCATCAGCTCACTTGTCATTTTCTGTAATTAATGTTAAGGAAGACTCCTTCCTGATGGTTCGTATTACTCATATACCAAGAAAATTTCTTCAGAGAAATAATTTACATTTATTATCATCGGTCTGTTTGTGTGGTTTATTTCGCTGTGGAGTAATTTATTGCAGCACCGTTTCACTTGCCTTGATTAGTCGCTCGTCAGCCTGAAATGTAATTTTTTTTTCTTGATGGCAACGTCTGAAAATTGACAGTGTGCGATACTCCTTCTCATCTGGGGATGTGTTTTCTTAACTTAAATAAACTTTTGTGCTGAAGACTGAAGCTTTTTTGCATGTTGAATCGCAGCTGATAACTCAGAGCTCCTCTTTCCTAATTCCTAAACTGGTAATGGTGCTAGACCAGTAACAGATACCGATGGAGTTACATAATTGTTTGTACAGCGCACACAAATACAAATTTGGACCATGCCCTTTTATTTCCTCAAAACAAAGAAGGAGTTCTGGGACACTTTTAAAGACGAACAGATTTATTTATCGCATGAGCTTTCGTGGGAGAAAACCCCACTTCGTCAGACGCTTCCTCTTAACTGGGAAAGTAGATTGAATTGTCTGACACATACAGCTGCTCTACTCAGCAGGTAAGGTTTGTTGCTTTCTCTTTTCAGTAGATTCCTTGCCTGTTAGGGGCCCTGGCTCTACCCTAGTCACTTGCGCTGGGATGGCTGAGGCACTATGAATTCAGCTTCTCCACGCCACGAATAGAAACAATGAAGTAAATAGCTGCCACCTTGGGAGAGCTGTGCGTTCACGGTCACACCTTTGATTTCATTAGAGCTTTGCACAACGCCAGTGTAATTTGGTTCTACAGTCAGGTGCCCAGCATTTCCGCCTCAGGAAACGTAGCTCAGAGAAGCGTGTGTGGCGTGCGTGGTCTGCTTGCAAGGTAATTGCCCCTTGTGCATCTGAGTGTAAAGCACAAGAAGAGAGAGATGGTTTCAGCAGCGTCTGGGTGGCTGTCAGGCATTCAGACTGGATGTTCACTTCTCTCAGGATGGGCCCTTGTGCTGAGATCTTGCTCACTTAATTCCTGGCTGGCCAATCCTGGCTGCTCGGTGGGTGTGTCCCTATCTACCTCATATGCCCGGGTTTTTTAATCCGATGTTAAATATCTTGGGGTGTCTGTGTTCCAGTTTCCCACTCCACACTTCCTTCTCCCTCTTTCTGCAGTTACCAACTTCCCAGCTTCTGGAAGCATTTTCTAGATGCAAGAAGTGAAACCATGAAATCCTTTTTTCCCAAATGACACAAACATATAAGCCGTTAAAGTGAGTTACCGACCTCTGAGCTGCAAATGAACCAAACGTTACTGATTAGGGTTTTTAGACAGAGATAATGATTTTTTTTATTGGACGCCTTCATTCTGAACAAGCCTCATGGAACACTGTCGGCAACGGGCTGCCTCTGCCAGTTAACGATAATCCATATTTATAAAACTATAGTCCATCAAAGGAGTATGAATATTTTAAAAGCCAGGGACAAATCAAATTGTCTTTGTCAAATGTGCACGCTTTCCACGTTGAATATATTTTATGCTGCTTTGCAGTGTAAGAATCAAAGGGCTCCTGCACTGGCTGAAAGCTGCCTGCCTAATTTTTGCTTCTATAAACAGGCGAGTGTCTGCTATTTTAAAGAACTCAATGAGCTGTGGAGATTGACATTCGGGCCATAAAATTGTACTTTATTTGATGAAGTTAACAAATAATGTATGAAGTGGATTTATTTGATGTCTTTTCAAGAACTGGTTGGTTCGTCCTTATAGAAACAAATTGGCTATTTTGGAAGCACTGTTTAAGGATGAGGGGATGCTCGGCAGAATGAAACCCAGGATTACTGTGGGAAGATCAGAGATGAAAATGCAGGGAGCACTGAACTCTGGGGCCAGGTGTGCCACTGAGTATCAATGCTTAAAGAACTAGGGGTGAATGACAGTGATTAACCACGGGTCTGTTTCCTGGGGTTTGTCTCCCAAGAGCTTCCCGCACAGAGCACAATTCAAAAGCCAAGGGCAAGTGGCTTTTGGATCAGGCCCTTACACCTAACATCACAGCAGCCGCCCTGCTACCAGGGAGAACTGGAGGAGATTCACCTCAAGACGCTGCCACCCCTAGATCAGTGCCAGGGCTAAGAAAGAGGCATTCCCTTCCACCTTGCAGGCTAAATATGCAATACCCCCAATCACTCTTCTCAGCTCCAGAAGCAAGGACTCACATTGGATCCAGCAGAAGCCATGGGAGAGGCCCAAACACTGTTTCTCGTTTTCTGCTCTGTACCTGTTGGGGCTAAAAGCTGGAAGCCCTAACTCAGTTTTCATTTCCACCTGGCTCAGGTAAAAGTCCGGGCAACCCCACACTTCCTGTCTTGTCCTATTTTATGTGAAACACGTGGGCTGCCCGCTGCTGGCCCTGAGCACTGGGTGAAGCAAAGGGATGTGAAGTTTTGTGCCTCCCTCCTCAAAAAAAAGATCTGGTTTGGATTCAGTATGGGTTCAGGCTGTCTAATTTTCTCTGGCAATTAGCTCACATTATTTATCCAGTTTGCACACCTTGTGGAGGGCAGACTAGGAGATGCTGCTAATGCTGTTTTAAATAAGTGTGTTTTTTAATCATAGCAGTTTGTGAACAGATCTGGCTGGGAACTTTTTAAACTAAACATTTTTGTGATGGTGAAAATGCCTGTAGAAACAAAGTCCTTGCAGGTAAGGGTCAGTTTTGATAAACTTCCTGTTTTAGGGGGGGGAAAAAAAGGAAATTTCTTTTGAAATTGTTCAAAGGCCCTGTTTTCACATTTTCAAAATTAAAAAAAAAAAATCCTAGCTTTTTTTTAATAGAAAAAAATGTTAAATTTTAGTTTAAAAAAATTAAATTTAAAAGGTTGAACTCAAACTGGACCTTTTTTTAGACAATTTCAAAATGTTTCAATGACCTGATACACTGTTTTGTTTTCCTCATGAAAGTTTTGAGATTTTGACTTTGTCAAACTCTCAAATTCTTAGGAGGTGGGCAAACCGTTTCCTGCCCAGAAGCATTTGTGAATGTCCCTCAGCCCCAGACTAGACCTTAAATTCTTTGCTCATTTGGTTGTTTAAGGCCCTTACTCCCGTTTATAAAAATCATGGTCTGTTCAGAGAAAATTCACAGATTTGTTCAGATTGGGAGAACATCTTGTGTGACCATCTGGTTTGCTCACCATTCAATATTTCCTTGGGTGACTGGTCCCTTGAGTTGCATGGACCCATGTCTTCTAAAGTGCCAAATGACTTCTGCCCAGTTTGAGATTCCTAAAAAGGGCTTGGTTTTTCAGCAGGTGTGTACTCAGCACTATCTGAAAATGAAGCCTTTCTAAGGCAACCTAGTTTGTCTCCTAAATCACAAGTCACCCCGGAAATTGTAGGTCCTGGTTGTTTCCTCCGATGGCCTGACTAAATCGCCCAATGTTTATGCACTAATCCTGGTTCCACCCTAAAATATTTTCATTCTGTGATCAAAAAGGGATTAGCTGTTTCTGTGGATAATGAAAAGATCCATGGTTACATTCGACAGGATGATAAAAGGCAAATGAGCTCTCGCGCTTCAGTGCATAAATCAACCTTTAACTGATGGGAGTTAGAAAGAAACTCCCCCTAGGCTGGTTGTTCAATAATTTGCCGCTGTGGGATTTCTTGCACCCACATCTGAAGTGGACCATTGGCAGACACAGGATGTTGAGTTAGATGGGTCAGAGGGATTCACAAACATTCCTGCACTCGCTTTTTTTGGTAGCACAGAATTAATAGGCAGAGGCCCTGGAGAGCCAAGCCCACCCCAACATAGCAACTGCCCAAGAGGTTGGGCAGGGAATCCTTTGTGCTAGGGGAAGTGTCACTTTGCAGTTTTGCCATCCCGTCCACAATAAGCCGTGTGAAACCATTTTAAGAGTAAGCTTGTCAGTTTAGCGGCCTGATCTGAGCTTGAGGTCTCCTGGAAGGAGTGTTTATGCAGGCCATCACCCGAAGGAAACTGTCTAGTTTGGTGAAATTCACTCCAATGGAGAAGCCAGCATGGAGGCAATGTGTCAATAAGGTGCCCTCCAGTGGACAGATTTACAAAATTTCTCTTTAATTTCAGAAATCGACATATAACAAAAATGTCATTTAAATTTGTTGTTGAAAATTATTATTCTATAGCCCCACTGGTGTGTGTGTGGCACCTGATAGGCCAATAAAATGGACCAGTCCCCTCCATGTGGAGCTTACAAACTAAATTAGACCTCACCGATCAGAGGATAACAATAAACAAAGACTGAGGAGGCTGTTCCCAGATCCTGGCACCTTCATATGCATACTTTGATGACCACCACAAATTAGGTTTCAGACAGAAGACTGTGTTGAGCACTGTGCATAACAATGAATCAAGTCGGGAGCTACAAGGCAAAAAGAGGGATGTGCTAGGGGGACACCGGGATGAAATCCACCTGCAAAGATCATCCCTTGAAATAAAATGCCTGCATCCAAACAGGCCTCTCCTCTCCTGTCTGAATTTAACTGCCAAAAGTTTTACCACGTCTATCTTTTGATGTCAGAGAGACAGGCCGAGAGCACAGAGGCAGCTGAGACAGCATTAGGGTTAGCAGACAAATAAATTTGAGAATCATCTGCATAGAAATGGAAAGCTACTCCATGCTGATGAATAATATAACCCAGTGGCAGCATATAAACACAAAATAACAACGGGCCCAATATAGAGCCCTGGGGAACCTTGGAAACAACTCCACTAATGGAAGATGAAAAATCACCCATCGAAACAAAATGCTGTCTATTTGATAAATAAGATTTGAACCGCCTGAGAGCAGTATCAAATAAGCCAAGCAAGCTGCTCACATGGTGATCCGAGGGGATACCTTGAATAGCAGCATCAGGTGACAAAGACCAGACAACGTGAAAATTGATTAATTTTTTAGTCCTAAATCGTGATCTATCAGTGGTGGATAAGGAGCCTCCATCGTCCTACATTTGGCTCATTCCCAGGGCATCAGGCAACTGGTGACAGGACCCTGTTGCCCCCTGCAAGAGGTTGCAAAGGCAGAGCCGTGAGTGTCACAGACCAGGGAGAACAAGGGAGAGGAGAGAGTTGGGTTTTCGTCGTTACAAAATAATCCTTTGTAAGGGAAGGCTCTGCCTTGCAGGGGCTGGCTGTGATCTTTCACAGCAGGTTGTCAGGAGACAGCAGTCGCGTTCTTAGGGGATTGCTGTCGTTCGGTTCCGAAGAGAATCCCTGCGCCGCCGCTGTGCTACCGATGGACGGATGTCCCTGTCCACTGAAGCACTAGGCTTGGAATCAGGCTCTGACACAGAACATGTGCCTGGCGTGTTCCCTGGACTCCAGAACAGATGCAAAAGAGCAGCTAGTGATTTAGTTCAGTTGTGACTGGCCCAGAATGGTCTGAAAGACCTGAACGAAGTCCGAAATTTCATGTAGAGAGAGCCCGAGAGTTTGATGGGTGAATGACTATGCTATGTGATGAGTGCCCCTGCTAATACTGGCCTCTGAGCATGCCTGGCACCAATTCGATACTGCAGAAGCCTGAGCAGAGTGCAGGTGTGCTTAGCAGAAGGGCTGGGCTGTCTCTCCTGACTTCTGCAAAGTGCTCAGCACAACGTGCTTCTAGGCGATGGACTTTTAGAAGCCCCTCGGGGTCTGACTGAGCCGAGACTGAAGTCAATCGGAGCCAGATCAGCCCCTTCCTTTGGAATGAATACATTATCAGATGATTCATTAAATCAGATTATTAATGAAAATAGCAGCACTAGCAAGAAGAAACTAATGGGACCACAAGAGAGCAGCTGGCAAGCTCACAATGCGCTCATGCCATTGTATTGGACAGTAAGAACAGCACAATATCAAACCCATCTAACACAATGGTTTCCCTGGGGACTGATGCTGAATTTACATGAATATCAAAGTCCGCTTACAACAAAATTCCGTCAAATGCAAAACGTTCTTTGGATACTGTGTTTAAAAAGAAAGAAAGAAACTGTGGCTGGAACAGCAAAGTCTGCAGAGAAACTGGGGGAGAAAAGCTTGGAGATGGAACCATGGCCACTCCACTATTAAAGGCAATTTTCCAAGGCTTTTTCAAGCACATCCATTGTGTTTAGGATTCCGTGCCAAGAAAGCCACAAGTGAGCATGCGTCCGAGTTCCAAAGAGAGTTATTGTAGCCCATTACCTGCTGTGGCCTAAGGTCAGAGTTACATGCTTGGTTCTCTTAGGAGAGAGCAGCTGCCTGTTTCCTTGGGGCAGCAGAGGGGGTGGCACCCTCTCATGTGAATGCCTAGCAGGGTGCAGAGAGATGGCTTCACCCCAGCAGGTATAAATCCTTGGTTCACTCCCTGGGAGAGGAGTGGAGCTATTTCAGCACTACACAGGATTACATCTGAGCGACTGCCCGACAGCAACATTATCACCACTCCTAGGATGGCCGTGGGGCTTGAGAGGGCCATTCTTAATCCTAGAGCAATGCAGCAGGCAGAGGAGGAGTCCTCCCAGCTACGTGGTATGTTTGCTCCTACGTGCCCTGGACCACAGAGGAGCAGTCTCTGGAGTTGCTGGAAAAACAAGTGAAGGGTTGAGCAGCCCTTGCGTTCCCACAGTGAACGCTGACACAGACACCCCGTGTCACCAGAAAGCTACAGTGATCTGGTGAACAGTCAGGAAGAAAGGAAAATGAGTCATTCTAACCTCCTGCAGTTACGGCTGTGAGGGACTGTTCCGAATGATCTCCTTTTCCACACAGTCCTCTTTCTGCTGCTCCTAATTTGCTTATGTTTTCTTCACAGCGTGTGGAGTATAGTAAGCTGGTGCGTTCCCTGTGGGGACTGGTCCCAGTATTTATTTCCATGCTGTACAATGCAAATTATTATGCGGGAAGCATAATTCCTGCAGAAAATAAAACGTGTGTCAATAAAAAAGGGAATCTACCAAGAAGACAATTCCATCAATTCAGATACAAAACTGGTAATTGTGGTGGAGACTCTGAATGCAAACAGTGATGAAATACTGTAATTGTTAAAATCTAGCAATAACCAGCTGTGACTTGCAACGGCATTTCAGCTTGTAGTGTAAAATTCCAAATGAAAACGTGCTATCCCATCCAGGGGCCTAAGGGGGAGTACAATGGCCTTCAGCTTAACACTTCAGGTTACTTTCTGCTTGGGTTCCAAGAGGAAATGAGTTTTTGTCTTCAGCCATGCTGGATGCTAACCCATAGCCTGCCACCACTCAGCACAGCTGGAAATACCTTCTTGGGATGGGAAGAGCCGGCGGCTGCAGGTGAGGGCTTAGGTGCATCAGGAAAGCCGGGTTGGATCACCGAACCAGGAAAGCGGGAAGCTCTGTGGGGCAGGACTGAAAGACCCACACCTTGACATCCTGTCCTTCACATCTCGGATACTACGTTCGCTTTAAAATATGTACATTTGTTTCAAAAATAAGAGTTCCCGGTGTGGAGAAGCAACATGCCACCAGATAAATCAAGCCCTCAACATTTTCATCATCTCACCTCCCTGGCCCCGGCCCCAGCAAGGAGGACTGCTTATAAACAATTATATTGTTTGAAAATATATTAATAATTCTGTCAGATGCATTAACATTGCCCATTGGTTTCTAGCAAATTGACACCTTTTTAGCTGAAAGAAATCCTTATTAGTTTTCATTTTGATGGCTTTTCCTGGAATAACTATAAATTATGTTTATTTCACATAATTCCTCCTGTCAGTAGTTATAAATAACTAGTTCATATGGAAATTGTAATTCTGGCCTGTATATGTATGTACCTTAAATATAATCCTTCCGAAGGAAAGGGGGTAATGAATTACTTGAATTTTCCTTGATGGACCTTTCTAATTTTAAGTAGTGGCTAAAAATGTTTTTGCCAACAGTCTTCCTATCTAGGGTTTGCCACTTTAAATACCAACAGCTCTATTGTATCGGCTTTTTTATGTAACATTTTTCATACACCGTATCTCAAAGCACTTTACAGGGTAATTAATTACCTGGAGCAGAGTGACAGGACGCAGGCAGATATGACGGCCATTATGCAGTCAGCAACATTCCACACTCAGCTCTCAACATTTGCATTAGTGTCATTTAATTTGTGGTGGTATTAATGGGACGGGAGGGGGAGAGAAATGCACACGTGGCTACTGGCAGCTCTCCTATTTTCAGCCCCCCTGAGAAGACGGGGTTGGGTGGCACCTTTTGACGCTGGGCCGGGTGGTTCGCTGGCAGTCTGAGACCCGCCCATGAGTCAGGCGAGAACTGACTCCCCTGCCCCCCACCCCCTGCTCTGGGGCCACCATGGGACCCTCGTGGATTGAGGCCTGATGGGATCTGTGTGCTGGGCTGTTTCGCAGCAGGCTGTGTTGTGAATTGTATGTGGTCTCGGCGCAGGCATAGCAGGGTGCTGAGAGCTCGTGGCTTCCCCCACATTCCCTAGGAGATGAGGCACAGCATCAAACCACTGGCTCAGCACCCCAGGGAGGGGCCACTGCACCCTCCATGCCCTGTGCCGGGGCGGGGGGAGGGAAGGGCTCTGGAAAAGAAGGGGCTGGGCCACTGAAACCCCTGCCTGCCATGCAGGGCTGCACCGTGAGGGCTCCTGGCAGGCAAGGACAGGGGCCACCAGGTGAGACAGGACTGTAACAAGACACGTAGAGTCTGGCTCCAGCCACCAAGGCGTAGCAC
This sequence comes from Pelusios castaneus, assembly GCA_007922175.1. Lineage (NCBI taxonomy): Eukaryota > Metazoa > Chordata > Testudines > Pelomedusidae > Pelusios > Pelusios castaneus. Next base: position 15,706,082 of record ML685804.1, on the reverse strand, counting down.
CACTGAGTACATTTTCTGGGCTTCAGTGGTAGCTGAGCAGGTGCATGAACACAGCCTCTGAGCGCAGGCTACGTTCACAATGCTTCCATGCTGGCTCAATGCTCACCCTAATGAAAAAACAGCAAGAGTCCTGTGGCACTAAAATTTGTTTGGGCATAAGCTTTTGTAGGGTGCAACCCACTTTGTCAGGTGCATTTGCATCCGATGAAGTGGGTTGCAGCCCACGAAAGTTTATGCCTGAAGAAATGTGTTAGTCTTTAAGGTGCCCCAGGAGTCTCGTTGTTTTTGCTGTATACAGACTAACACAGCTCCCCCTCTGGAACTTATCAGCCTAGAGAGATGACCTGTCCCTGCAGAGCCTCCAGCCCAGTACCCACATCAGAGAGGCCAGGCAAAGTGCCTGAAGCAAGCTGCTTCTCCAAATTGCTTGAGATTCTGAGAGCCATGTGCCACATACTCCCTGGTTCAACAGCCACCAGCGAACATTTGCAACAGGTGACTCAGAAACAATGCTGAGCTGTGCGGGAGGAAGCACAGCCCAGGGCTGTTACGCGAGTCATTGAGAGTCTATCCCTTCCTCTGGGTTTCTGCATTTGTGAGGTGCCTGAGGCCCTCTGGCCTCTAATATTGCTGACAAGTCCCAGAGGGGGAGCCGTGTCAGTCCAGCTCAGAAAAACAAACCAGGAGTCCTGGGGCACTTTTAAAGGCTAACGAATTTATTTATGGCATCAGCTTTCGTGGGTGAATCCCATTTCATCAATTGCTGAAATGGAAAATGTACAGTGTGGAGGGGAAAATAAATGTGCAAGATCAGTAAAGATTATTTCAGCCAATCAGACAAGGTGTTCTGATCCAAACAGCGTGGAGCCACAGGAAAGGTGAGGAGACTGAAAAGGGGGAAATGACCTGTTAGAATGAGAGAACCAGCTCATATCTCTCTTCAAACCCAAGTTAATGGTGTCAAATTTGCATATGAATTCCAGCAGGTGATTTCCCCTCTTTCAGTCTCCTCACCTTTTCTCTTGTTCCATACTGTTTAAATCAAAACAACTTGTCTGATTTTACTGAAATAGTCTCTGATCTTGTGCCCTGCCCTTCACCGCATTTATTCTTCCTGTCCCCACTGCACATTTCCATTTCAGTGTCTGACAAAATGGGATTCACCCAAGAAAGCTCATGTGATAAATACAATTTAGTCTTTAAAAGTGCCCCTGGGCTCTGTTTGTTTGGCATTGCTGAGTACAAAGGACTTGTTTTCCAGTGTTTGACATTTGAGATGACCTGGCCTGAGATGCCCGGTCCTCTAACTCCCTTCCCTTTTAACCCACCTGCATAGCTCTCACTGCACCCATTGTGAAGGTCAAAGGCATTCCAGCTCCTAAGTCATTCAGGTGCTTTACTGAAAATGTTAGCCATGTATCTAGATTACAGCTGAGTGGCTAACTCACAACATATCATTTAATCCAGGAAATCCATCCTCTCCCACTCCATTTTCATATTGTCGATAATGAGATCATGCAATCCTTCAATTTTACCCATTTTTAAAACTCAGGGACTTCTCCGATGACTAAATTGTCTGCACCAAGAATTGCAATTTTTGTGATGAAATATATAGTTCAAAACATACCTTCCGTAAATATTTGGACATTGAAGCTTAAAATGTCTGTGGCAGGTGTGCTCCCTGGTACTCTCGGGTGTTGGAAAGCCAACAGAAATAGACAGAAGTGCAGCTTCTGAATCCTAACAAACATTTATAGACTTTTTCCCTGGCATTCTCTCAGCTTAAGTCTTTGAGTCCCACAAAAGCTGACTGTTGCAAGGAATGCCAGGCCTCTGGGAGTGCCAGCTCCAAGCAAGAATAACTGGAGGGTGGCGTCAGAGCTGCGAACTCGTCGACTGCTGGTGGGGATAAGTGGTTCTGTGCTCGCAGCTCCGTTCTAGGAACCATTCCAGCCACGGTGAGACCTGCCTTGCCGTGGCTGCACTCAGTGGACTACTGCCGCAGCAGCAGCTAGAAGAGCTAAAGCTTCCAAGGTGAAAGAGCATTTTCTACTGCATGTTACCAGCACAGACTGGATTTGCATCAGCAGTCAATCAACATGGCTGTGAGGTCTTTAGAGAGAGCCCAAGGAGAAGGCAGCCCGCAGCGACAGCTGCAATGGCCGACTGAATGATAGTGAGAAGGATGGCAGAGCTGGAGACATTGCTGAGCGCCATATCAGAGACATTAACTAACTGGCCAGGAGGAAGTTTATTGCATAAAAACCCAGATTCTTTCCATGTTGAGCAGAAAGCTCTACTGCTGCCGTGTTGCTACGGTGAACTGGTCATGCGTGTCTGAAAGGCCAGGTGAGTGCTGAGGTAAAAGGCCCACGAAGAGTTCGGGGTGCAACGAGCATTGGAGGGCTACTGACACGTGTTTTCACGAGCCCCGTGCACGCCCGTTGGCCATTGACAAGTGAAGTGTGTGGGCGCAGCATGTGGATGCTATTTCACAGCCCTGATCTCTCTCACAAGCACCAGCTGTTGTTCCATCTAGCTTTGTGGCCAGCAATCTGCTACCTGCGTTTGTAGATATCAGCTTTCCAAAAACAGCAGCTGCAGATTTCCACCTCTCTGTGGGCAGGGAGTAGGGGGGTAATAAAACTCCGCCCCCCCCCATCATCCTGAATCCCCATAACAGCAGGGTGAGGCCACGCTGCACGTTGCTCGCGCATGGCCTGGTGCCGCGGGTGCTGTGATGGTTGCAGGTAACCCTGCGGCTGGGCAGCCCTGGAAAAGGCTCGCACTGACTGTGGGCTACAGTTCTGCAAGCCTAGGCTGAGTTCTGGTGATTTCCTGCCGTTTGCAGGCATGAGCCAACTTCTGTCGTAGTGCTGCAGTCTGAGCTCTGGAGCCCAGGGGTAGGGTGGGTGGAGGGTTTTATGGTTACATAGAGTCATGTGCGCAGACAGCAGAGTCCGCTGGTCAGAAGCCAATGGTTCATACAAACCAGTGGGGGAGAGACCAGGAGCAGCTGTTTCCGAATTCTGGCTTCCAGCTCCAGCAAAGCTGGCTCAGTCCAGCCCCTATAACATGGAGAACGATTGGCTGTAATACACAAACCCTCAGCTGGGCACAGCTGAACAGGGCTGTGAGGAGAGGGCACTCCATGCAGCATGGGGAGGTATTCATCACGTGCCGTTAGGGCCCAGAACCCGCTCCCTACACGCTAGGCGCTGTGCACTGCAGCAGCCAGCAGGGCTTGGGTGGCATTGGTCCAGCCCCTTTCACGTCTCTCCCCCAAGACCCTAGGACCCAAGAGACCAGTGCAGATCTCCTGACAGGCAGAGTGTCACCAGGCTGGCACGCCGTACCAAATGTAGACAACAGTCTGTCCGAATGCAGCACGAGAGACTAGGTGAAACGTGGTTCCAAATTGCCATTGATTCTGATGGGGCCGGGATTTCTCACAAGCCATCGTATACTGTGCATGCCAAACAAGCCAACCCCAATTCCAAGCCCAAGAAATCCACTTCCTCCCCACTGCAAATAAAGATGTTGTTGACACACGTGCCAGCGAATTGATCTTATAACAAGCAGCCCCTAAATTCTATTCTATAAGGTGCATGAACATATTGCATCCAGAGAGCAAAGGAATTCTGCACTTCCAGCCATATGGATCGCATGTATACACAACACAATAAACAACACATCCTTCAGCGAGGCTGTCTGGAACCTTCCAACATGTGTTCTGCTAACACTATAACAAATTGATTGCTAATGTAATCCTGCTCTGAAATCTGGCATAATGTGCAGGAAAGAATACAAAAGCATTCCTATCTCAACAGAAATTCACAAGAAAAGCTATTAGAAAAGGCTTCAGGATGCCTGACAGGAGAGAATTTCATGCCATTTTGTGTGCTCGTTGGAAAATACATTTATTAAAAAGAAGATATACCTTCATGTTAGTGAGATGAGGGTGTAAAACAGAGCTGGGTCTCCCACTGCTTCAGCTCTATAGCTCAAGTTATATTCATCAGAGGCATATATTTAAATCATAGCTTACTTTGCTTTGTGTTGGGAAATTTATTAGCCTACCACTTAAATGTTTTATTCATTAGGCCATGTAAATAATGCATGGCTGTTTCCATGGCAATTTAACCCCTTCTCACAGAGAAGCCCACTGCTTTTCCATCTTGTGTGTCTGTTTAATTGCCGTGGTCAGGTTTGCCTCTCTCTGCACCAAGGCCAAGTCCATCCTTCTCCTTCTGGGGCAAATTCACCTGTAAGAAACTTTACATTGACAAATAATGCCCAGGGCTGGGGGAGGGGAATGCTTGTCAGCCCATTTACCAGAGTTTGCACAATACTTATTTTTCAGATTTTGCTCTTCCAGGGGTTCTACTGTATAAATTCCATATTGTGTCCCAAATCGCTGGACGGACAAAGGAAGGGTGGTCCAGGACACACAGCACGTCAGTGGCAGAGCCCACCCACAAACCAAGCTGGTTTCCACTTCACCCTGAAAGAAATCCCTGAACGGTATAAAGCACCCGTGGCTCTAGTTCACCAGTTCCAAGCCAGCTCAGGCTGGGGGAGAAAAACCAGCTGTCTGATGGCCGCTAGGTGAAAGGAGCTGCTCCTGCTTAGCAGAGAGGCCCGGTTAAATTGTCCCTGGAGAATGGCCCCTCCTTTTATCCAGAGGACAGCGCCGGGGGCCCTGGTCTGATTTCCACTGGTCTGCTATGAACTGCCGCAAATTTATGGGCACCCTCTTTCTGGTAACAGGGTGCTGTGACCCACGCATGTTATTCAATTGTGCTCTCAGTTTACCATGTGGAGAAGGAACCATTATCAATATCCTGTGTGACAAGATGCCTCCAGGTCTGACACCCAGAACCGCATTGTCCGTTTTATAGCAGTGGTGGTGGCGAGCTGTCATTAGTGCTGAGAAGGAGGCAAGCTGTGTGTCATCAGAAAAACCCGGTGTAACCATTGATCGGCCCAAGAACATCAATCTGTCTTTCTAACCCTGCAATCAGACGTCTCACAGAACAATTTGCTAAGTGACAACACTCCCCAAAAGTGTTCACTTAAGCAAACAGAAATATGACAGACAAGATTTACTGGACATACAGCGATAGTGACTTATTTTGCAAAATGTTAAAGCTGTTCACACATTATGGATTCAAAAGTTGGATAAACAGGGCAATTCTTTGGTGTGTGTTCCATTTAGAAGAGATGGTACAAAAATGAGCGGAGGAAAAAGAGAGAGAAAAGAAAATACAGATTGTAAATACCATCCAACTTATGCCTATCTAGAGTCTGGGTGTTCTTCTGTCTTTAATACGGTAGCTCAGGTTCCCAGTTACCAACAGTTTTGCAACTGACTCAATCTTGAAAGAAAAGATGCTGGTTTAATCCCAGGCAAGAAGAGACAGTAGTGCCCAGAAACATCTCACAAAAACTCCAGGGCAGGGATTTCTCTCAGCCTGACTGAACTTCCAGAGCTGCCATCAGTTTTGAGAAGGGTGGTGTCATCTCTGAGCTCCATCACAGGACTTGTCTTAGCAGGAGGCCATGATGGGGACGAGCCTAAAAGATGGGGTGAGCCTGGGGAAACCTTTGGAAGAACTTTAGAAATAATAAACCTGCCTCTAGAGTTGCACTCATCCAGAACAGCTGGCTCCCAACAGGAATGATGAAACCTCTGCCCTGCAAAGCCTGGTGGGTACTCAGCTTACCCATAGATCCTCTGCAGTTATTTTTTAATGTGGTTGAAGTTGCTGTTAGCCATTGAAGCAGGAAAATGGCATTGCCTCCTGCAAACCCTCGTTTCCCAAAGGCGAGCTAGTATAAGTTCACAGTCCCTTTTTCCAACCTGGGCAGATTTCAGGTTTAAAATGGGGGCAGGAGGAGTGGCCACACACCCCAGCCAGTTCTGGCTTCATTCCTGAGCTTGTAATGAATTGGAGAAAGGCTGAGTGGATCGAGGTGGCTCTGCCAGAGGACCTGATCCAGCAATCCCCTGACTGATGTCTAAGGGTGCCCCAGCAGTGCATGGGGATGCTCTCAAGACTCAGAAGTTTGGTTTCCTTCGACATAGGGCTCTGGCTCGCCGTTTGATTCATTGTCCCCAGCAGGACTGCTCCAGTGTGAAGGAAGGGAAGAGCGTGGGGACAACACTAAGGCATGGAAGCTTCGTGGAGAGACAAATGAACCCAGCTCTTTCGCAGCTGCTAATCAAGTGCAGCACTCTGATCCCATCTGGGTTGTCTCAGTTTAGTTCAGGAATCCCACGGTTCCTGGCTCTGCCGAGCCAGATTTCCATCAGACAAGGGGCATTAAAGCCTGAATTCAGCTCAGAGAAAGTGCCCATGAGTTTATTATGCAGCAGATGTGTCTGGGTCTGCAAATGATCAGCACTGACGTCGGCAGCAGCGCTCTGATGTAGAACGATGTATTTGTTGAGTTTTCAGGACAGAACAGATATTGGTCATGCCAGGTCACAGACGTCGCCTCTTTCCTCCCCTCCCACCACCCCGCAGCACCAAGCCAGCCCTGCAGCCACAGCTGACTCCCCGTGGGTTTCACCTCTCCCCACAAAATGGAGCTATGTTCTGCTTTGTTCATTTTGCCCCAGGCCCCACAAACGTCGGCAGCTCTGCCCAGGACAGAATTTCTGGACCCCTTGTGTCTGAGGCGCTTCGCTCACCTGTTGATGTGCCTATCCTCTTCTGTGCTGCACAGAAATGGGCTAACCGTTCTGCGCCCCATAAACAGATAGGCAGGGATCAGCCTTGGGTCCAGCATTCCCATCCTCCTGCTCCACACAGCCAGCCAGCGGAGTCTGCTGGTGCCCCCAAGAGAGAAGTGATGTCAATATTAGTGCTTCCTTCTGCCTGTCCTATGGCTCTTTGAAAGACTTCCTGGGGCCATGTAGGTGGCCCTGGGTATTTGGACGGGGAGCTCTGGAATGTGTTGTAGGTCAGCGTGGTCAAGCTGAGGTTTGTATTAAGGTACACACCTGCCTATAGCCCACAGGCAGCAGGAGAGCGAGACAGTTCCTTTGCAACGTCCACGGTCGCTAGCACGCGATGGCCCTAATGCAGAGCTGGGAGCCGATATGCAGTGTGAGTGTGGCCTTTGGGAGAGATGGATAGCGAGGCAGAGTGTCCTAGGCAGAGACTGTCCTGTCCTAGCACCTAGCTTGTTCTAGACCCCTGGCACTTGGGGTCTAGAACAAGCTCTCGTAACGATTTGTTCTTGGCCCCTTTGTGTTAGACTCTGACACCTTAAAATGTCTCCTCCCTCGTGGAAGGCTGGCGCCCTCCATTCAGTGTGCTGTTGATGTTACGCATACTCCCTCGATAGCTCGTTACTATTTGAACAACCGAGAGCTAACTAGAACCGTACGGATCATGAGCTTCTCGCGTGACCTTCCGCTGCTGTAACAAATGCCAGCTCTTGCCCACACCCCACCTGTCTTCTCCAGGCCTTGCTGAGCCTGAACAAGAGTGCATGCTCATCCAGGAAGAGCCCTGGGCTCCAATTTGTTTTCCCGAGCACCAGACCAACCCTACGAGGTGTGCATGCGAGGGAGCACAGTGTGCAGGGGCTACTCAGCATGTCCTATGTGACACCGTTGGTCAAGGGGACGAAAGGATAAAGGGACTCTCAACTGAGAGGCTTCAGGCCCAATCTCCTCACCAAGGGAAGGCATCCCTCTCCAGCCTTCACCTGAGTTAGGAACATACTGCTGAACAATTCTTAGAGGAGTTTGGTGAAAAACAAGTGGTGACAAAAAGGGTTAACAGTTTATTATATTTTTTCTGAGTGATTTTATCACTGTCGTTAGAACATTCATTGAACTAAGTGAGAAATCCATCAAGACATGACAGCAATGTGCAGACTAATGGCTGTTAGATGGTAATAATTTTTAATATGATTTTTATTTCACTTAATTTCATATGTGCTTGTCAAAAGGTCCCGTGTCACTGGGGAGCTGTGTGGAACTGGGAATCCACGGATGTGAAGGTCTATTAAACCATAGGTTTGAAGGATTTTTAAGACCCAACTTCAGAATTCGAGAGACAAACTCTGTCATGGGAACCTTTTCTCTTTTTTTGTGGACAAGAAATCACTGGGAAAGCAGGAAAACACACTCTGCCAGATCCAATGGACGAATCCTTCCCATAATTGCTCCGTGTTGCTATTCTTGACCTCCTTCACTTCTGTGCATGGCTCTTACTCTCTGCATCAATGAGCATGGGGTGCCCTGCCTCTTTTAGAGCCTCGTTGCTTTTATGCTATATCTCTTAGGGTTTTATTTCTTCTCCAAGCTGCTTTGCCAGGAGCTGCGGCTCACACTTTCTGACACCACGCTGCTTTGGGCTGGTCAGCAATAGAGGGCTAGCACGTGGGTGGGAGACCCGGGGACAGCTGGTCCCTGCACAAAGTGACCATGCCAGTTTCAGTTGGATACAGATTCTTCTGCATTTCCTGTCCTAAACCTGTTCTTTGCCATCTGCTGCTAGACACCTGCCATTTCGTTGTAGAGCAGTGGTTTCTAAACCACAGGTCATGAGCCTGTATTGGGTCGCAAACCCTAGGTCTCAGCGGCCCTTGCTGCTGCCCAAAGATGGCTCAAAGATGTAATTGTTGGGTCATGGACATAACTGACTTTTTTCAACAGCATCCCAAGGAAAAAAGTTTGAAAACCAGTGCCCTAGAGGTTGGCCAGCTTTCCAGGTGCTCCCTATGGATTACTTTTCTGCTTGGCTGGGTGGTTGTGAGGTTCGGTATTTGTAAAGAGTTTTGCGATCTTTGACCAACAGGCAGTCAGAACAACATTAATTAACATTACCAGAAAGTCCTATCAGGGTAGGCAGAAGGGATATTACAAGCATCCATTCCTGGAGCACCACAGTGTCCTCCTCTAGAGCGTTTGCCAAGGCTTTGGGATGAAGATCTGTAAACCAACCTGCTGCACCCATCTTTGCCTTCCAAACAGCTGCTGTCAGGGCCAGAATCCTGTCTCCACCGTTGCTCTTTACACAGTCATTCTCTGAGTGTGCTGAATGCTGTCTGCAGAGTCTGATAGGGACTGGGACCTAGAATAGCTGGCAGGTGGCTGCAGGGTAATTATACTCACAGGAAACAGAGTATGGCCTAGCTCTGTGAAAAGCAATGATGGTTTTACTGGTAAAGGAACTGAACTTGCTTGTCTAAAATCTAATTTTCTTTATCTCCTTCTAGCTCCTTAGGCTGCGACTCTTTCAAAGAGTTCCATAGCACTGGGGTGAGAAGACAAGAGCACGGTATCCAAAGGGTGTGATGTTTGCAGCAGGGAGAAGGGGTCCCATTTATCCTCCTCATCTCCCAGCAGGACAGTAATAAGTGACATGCCTGCATTCTTCTCCTAGGAAATTAGCATTACTTGTTTGGTAGGACCAGGAGGACAGGTTATGTAACTTTACCTCTCACTCTGAGCAGAAGGGAGAAGAAATGCGTTTGTTTGTTTTTTTTAGGTTTTGAAACTTCCCTCCTATAGTCTTTAGGGGACATTTGAAGATGTGCTAAGGAAACTGTCTCTGTCACAGGACTGACCCCTTTAGAAAACAAGACTTACTTCCAATTCCTCAGCTTTAAGGAGGCCGAGACGTAGAGTGGTTTGGTGGAATTTACAGGCAGACATCCCAGTTTAAGACCACTATAAACTACCTCTAGCAAAAACCTGGGGTGTCTGGGGACAGCTAAAGCCAGCTCCACCATATTTACCGGCAAGACGGGTCAGACCAGGGTGAACTTCCCATCAAGTGAAATTCCCAGCCCCTCACAGCAGAAAGACAAAACCACATCTGAAGCCTGCAGTGTTTATTTCCTTAAATGGAAATAAAGGGAACCCCAGCAGGGCAGGAAAAAGAGAAAAATCAAACAAACTGTCCTGAAGAGTATGCAAAAAGGCCTTACCCCAGTACCGAGCTATTCCTGCTCTAGACCAAGCGGAGACAAAGGAAAGCTCTTTGCTTTAGAAACGTTGCCCAGAGGTTCACATCTCCCCCTCCAAGTAGACAATTGTCTCCATTCCACACAGGCCATCTCTTCGCTTGGTGGGTGCTGGGGTAGCAGTAAGTGATATTTGCTCCCTGCTCCATCTAAACCTTGCAGGATCTGGCCAATTAGCTGCAAAGGAGAATTAGGTGCATTGTAACCTAGGGGCAGATGTCTTGGAGAATTCTTCAGAGCTGCTTGTGCAACCCCAGGTACTACCTGTGTGTTACTAACTGCTGAGTGGCCAGAGGAACCTGCTGAGGGGGAGATTTATTCGCCTGCGGCTGTGAGATAATCCCCTTAGAAAACCCCATCGCTTAGAACATTCAAAACTGAACTGGAAAATGTGAAGATTCCTGCCTTGGTAGGGAGTGTGGCGGGGTCTCTTCCTGCTCACTTCTGCTGGGTTTCTTTCATCGTACTACTTTCAAACTGCACGGCCAGGATCCAGGAGAAAGCAGCATCAGTTCCAGAATTCTTCCCACCCACTGCACTATCCCCCGTATGCATGCCAGTATTGATACCGGCCCCAGGACGGGGTGTAGGTCACAGAAAGCCCCTGCCTCCAAGATGATTAAATACAGGGAACGCATTTCCAGTACACCTGGCCCGAGCAGTGTGAAGAACACAGCAGGCTCCAGCAGTGGGGAATCAGAACAGCTAAAATCAGGTCTGAAGTCTGCACATGCTGCTTCCAGGCAGGGCGGTCCTTGGGCTGCAGAGGACGAGCGAGGGGCCTAGCACGGTGGAGTTGGCGGTAGAGCAAATCCAAGAACTGCCTTAGTGCTATTGGACATGGAGCAGCAAGAGGCCAGAGGTGGGAGAAAATTACCAAGTTCAGTAAATACTTTCTGAACTTCAAAAGGTCCCTTCTTTTCAGTCCCTCATTATGATACTTTGCCAGTGTCTCCAGCTCGGACAGATCATCTCCCTAATTTCTCACTACTGCCCCGAGAGCAGGAAATGGGGAGCACTGACCTGGAACGACGGCTCCCCAACAGCTTTTACCCTTTGTGCTGGGAGTCCTAAGAGTGCCTGGAGAGGAAGCAGCAGGTCGTCTTTTTATTAACTATGTCATTAACAACTTAAAATAAAAAGATTCCCTTTTGTTCTAAAGGAGCAGGAATTCACATATGTACTAGGGAGTCACCATGGAGGCTAGAAATTCCCCTGATAAATGGAAAGCTTAATAGAAAAGACTAAGATAGATAGCTAGATAGATTTTACACAATATGACACTGGTTTAAGGAAGCAATATCACCCATTGCTTAATGTAATAGAAAGCCAGAGGTGTAAGAAATGATGGTAATTCTATTGTAACTGAACTCGGAGATCCCTGTCAAATCTGAGTGTGACTCTGGCAGTTATTGTGGGGCTGCGTGTAATCTTCGCCGGCGTTTTGTCAAGGAGGCAGTGTGATATTAGTGAGAGTGCACAAAGGCTCTGCAATGGTGTCATGCACAATTAATGTCCCCAGGTAGCAACTCCATTAGTCTTATGAAGTGAGCTCACTAATGGAGACGTGCCTTGGGGCATTCCCTGAGCTTCCTGCTAGTTTATTTCATACCCTTTATGCTCAACACAAAATTTACCTAGCCTAGATTTAGTGTGTCTCATTACAGTGGCTGCAGAACCCCTTTACTCCAGCACTTCCCTTTTAACATCCCAGATTTGCAATTCTAACCTATCAAACCCAGGCGACTTGTGTGAAAATAAATGAAGAAAGAATCTACTCAGAAAGTCAGTCTGGGGCGTAATCTCCTTGGACGGGTTCTTTTCGTACAAACATACTCTGTGCATATGTGTTCGTGTTAGAGACAATAACAGATCTGAGAACCAGCAACTTAGCGTGAGGCAGGCTGGGGTGGGGGTTCCTATCCATGTCATAGCCCCGAATCCCTGTAACAGAGGGCTTCTGCAAGTCCAGTCATAGGTGGGGGGCCTATTGCGGGAGTGAGTGGGTGAGGTCTTGGGGCCTGCATTGTGCAGGAGGTCAGACTAGACGATCGTACTGGTCCCTTCTGAACTGACGGGATCCATCCTGCTCCTCTGCTGTGTCCATGCTTAAAATCTGCATGGCATAGCCACTAACTGGCCACACCATTGGCAGACCAGCCGGAGACTAAAGATGGAACTGGTCATGACTACTAACCTCTCCTCATGGGACAGCCCTGGGGCGTGGCCGAGACATGTTCCTGCTGCCATGCCTCCCCGCTGCACGGCGTAACCCACCTCTCCAAAAGCGCTGGTCCAGCACCTTCCACAAGCCGGCAGCTCAGGTTGGTTTCATTGAAAGGACTCACTTCCCGAACGCAGAGCACTCATGTATTGCGTCTCCTTCTGGAATCATAAAGGTTCATTTACAACTATGTGAATTGCTTTCACCTTTTTCCACCACAAATGATTAAACTGTCCCTCCTGTGAACGGAGGGCGTGGCGCATAGACAGACAGCACAGACCTTTTAAGGTCCTGGCAAAGCGGGGCTGAGCTGTTCAAGAAAATTGCATGGAGAGTGCTGCAGTGGCAGATATGTGATGTGGTTGTTTTAGAATTGTTCCCTCTTTTGATCATTCATAAGAGAGAATATTGAAACAGATTTATCCTTGGTTTAAAAAGTGAGACAACTTCCCTTTCATTTCACTGGGGGGTTAAAATAAGCGTGGACTATTTAAGATGCCTGTGCCCAGGAACTGACCGCAGCCCTTGTCTATAAACAGCTGCTAATACATTGGCAACCAATTGCCTGAGTCAGGCTGCATGCTACGAACCCAGACATCTGGCCTGGCAGGAAGAAAATCAGGTTCCTCTCTTCACAAGGTCGCTCTCTGTTAATGCCCAGAGGCCCAACTGCATTGTAACTCCTTAAAGTGTTAGGGATTAATTCACTCTGGGCACAACTCAGCCAGGCTGTTGCTGTTTGTACACCGCAGCATCGAGACGCCCCCGCTGAGATCCTGGTCCCGTGGTGCTGGGTTAGGTCCATAACCACACTACAGGTACGTCTGCATGTCAAGCTGAAGGTGTCATTCCCAGCTCAAGCAAACTCACTCCACCAGCTCACTGGAAACAGAGTGTAGCGCCAGCTAGCTGCCCTGAGCATGGGCCTAGAGTCTCGGCCGGGCAAGCTGACAGCGTCCAGCTGTGTTCTGCTTTAGCACGCTAGCTTGGGGATAGCTAGTGCAGTATGAGCTGGGGATCAGACCTCAGCTAGAAAAAAAGCTATACCCAAGAGATGATCCCTGCCCCGCTGAGCTTACAGTCTACATAGTCACCGCAGAATTATTGCCCCCACCTTCCAGACGGTGAGCAGAGGAACTGAGAGATTCGGGGATGGGCCGAAGGTCACACAGGGTGCCTGGAGCGGAGTGGGAAACTAGACAGAGTCTCCTGGCACAGAACAGTCACCACAACACCGCTCACCCTCCTCTCCAGTGCGGGGACTGAGGCTCTGCGAGCCATAAACCAAGTGATTCCCCAATCTGTTATTCTCCTCTTTGAAAAGTTTGTCAGGGAATCAATGAGCAGAAAAGACGCCACATCCTGTGGTGACCGAACACACACCACAACATTTTAAACCATGAGAGAATTGTCAGATTGAACTATTCATGAACAGCCGAGGGGTTAAAAACTGTCCATCCAAACTCTGCATTGAAGGGCAGGAAGAACAAATGCATTCAGAGAACCCAGGACTCGTTCACAGCAGACCAAGGGCCTAAATTCTCAATCAATAGTCTTTGCAACGGACAATCCCAGCTGTGCTGTTCCCAAGTGCCCACCCTCTTGGGGTGAGCTGCCGTAGATCTAGCCACTGCCATGGCAGCTCCAGAAACTGCACCTTGCTTTGAATTTCTGCAGTGCCAAAATGGCAGATGATCCCCAGCCAGATTTATTTCCAAATCCTGACTGAATGGCTGTATTGGATTTGTAATCACAGGCTCCTGCTTCAGTGGAATAAATATACTAACAAAACCACAGTTTGTTAGCTGCAAGCTAGGGACAGTCAGTGTCTGGAGTGAAATACGTGGCTCCCCAGGAGAAATGCTACATGACAAAGACCTTTAAAGTTCTGGCATTTTTAAAATAAAAATCCATGGAATGTCGAGCTGTTTCCAAAGCATGTTCCCTAACGCTGGGTCCACATGCGCATGACGGGAAGAGAGGATTCGCAAAGTTCACTGGTGTGTAACTGTCTCCAGCCACTGCACGAGCTTCCTCAGGAGAGGACATAAACTAAAATGATTCCTGTGGAACCCAGAGGAAAAGCAGGAACTGTTTGGTGGAGAATTATAGCTGTGGGTGAAATTAGATGTACTCAGAGCCCCAAGGCTGAGAGACATAAAAAGCATTTTAAATGGAGTGTAGAATTCATATTCTTCAGTCACTTCCAATAAATAAACCCTTGACAATTTTTTCCATAAACAGTGGTTACACTTTGCTTCTATTGTCTCTGTGTTGCATATTCCCATCAGCAAATCTGGGCTCAACATTTTAGCAAGTCACATTCTCTCCACCTTTGCTTTTGCGGAGTTTTGTAAGAAACGTCTCCACACTCTTGGCTCTGCTCTCCAGCATCTGGTCTAACAGGCCAAATATTTAAAGTTATCTCCACATTTCAGCTTGTGGATGGGAGCCTCATAGGATTTTGCACAAGTGCCCGCACCAGGCCCCCACCACTACAGCCTGAGTTCAGTGGAAACAGAGCTCTCATCAGAGACTCGCGTGGAGGGTTCCTGCCTGGCCCACACACTCAGGATTTCAGCCTCGCCACTTGCCTGGGGCCCTGGGCTAAGGATCTGTCCCACATTCCCTAGGCAGGTGCACCTGACACGATGCAGGCCTGATACGTGATGGCAGCTTCTAGGGGCTACTGTTATGCAAATATCATAGTATCGGGGTAGGGTCATTTAATGGGAGCCAGGATTTCACCCCAACAGTCTGAAATCTGACCATCCCCCAGCTAACAAGTCCCTGCAGAGTCTCAGAAGAGCATTCAGGTACAGAGGTCCCATGGGGAAGAAGCCACACAGTGCAGAGTCAATATAAGAAATGTAGTGTCCGTAGGTCAATTGCAAGGAATTATGTCTTCAGATCCAGTTCTCCATTAACCGGAAGACCCCTGAGAGCAGTTGTGTAAGCAGCGAGGGCTGGGAATTCATTGCTGGGGTTGATTTCTGTTTATTTCCATGTGATATATGCTGTTTCAATCAGGAGGCTGGAATACATAGGGTGGATAAAAATGAAACCTGGGTTGAAAACTTGATGGAACAGTTTTCAGTCAGAACATTCAGTTCTGTTGAAATGAAAACGTTTTGTGGGAAAGTGTTGATTCGGGCAATATTTTCTATAGGAACTAATCTAAAGAAATAATTCAACTTTCTTGTTTTGTCTGGACTTTATCATTTCAATCCATGTCATTTAGACTTTTATATTGCATTAAAATATTGCAATACAATATATTTATATATTTAATCTAGTATGTGATGTTTTATATGATAATGTTTTGACGTTATCAAAATGAAATAATTCTACATGATCAAAGTGAAAATTCTTTGAATCAAAAAATATCTGAATTTTCATTTAATGATAAATTTCAAAATTTCATTTTTATGTCCCAATTCTGAATGAAAGCAAACTTCAGTGTGTTGGCTATTCCCAGGAGCACTAATGAAAGATCCTCAATGGAACAAAAGATTAACAAGGTAGTTTAAAGTCCCACTGCACTAATGCAAGATCACGCTCCTCTCAAAGGACTGCAGGGACTTTCCAGGATGGGGGACACACATTCCCATGGAGAACACAGGTTGGAATTGGACTATCAGGCTAGATGTTCCATTGGTCCAGCTCCTGAGGTAGGGATGTTAGAATCCTGATGGTTACATCCACTTCCTTATTTTTGGTGTTAAATGTGCTTTTAAGAACGCCATCTGACCATGTCCTCTCTGCCTCTGGAGTGCTACTTTAGGTCCATCAGCCTGAAACAAACATTCCCTCATCATGCCTGAGACCCAGACGCAGTGTTATTTAATGGATATGTATGTTGTTGATTTCTGGTCACTCTCACGAGATACATGGCTCTTTTCCCTGAGGGGCCCTCACAGTCTGGAGTCTGCGCTGGGTAACAAACAGTCGGACAACTGCGTTCATTCGTGCTCTTTCCATGCCTAAACAGCACTTCTAGGGATTGATTCCCTGAGATAGCTCTGCTATCACTGATCAGATATCTGAGCTCCCATTGCTTATTTCTTTATCATCACTATTAGGCATTTGTATTCTGATTGCAACCAGCGCTCCGCTCAGCACCATTGCTTTGCACTGCACTGTACAAGCACATGGGTGACAGGATCTCTGCCTCAAAGAATTTACCACCTAGTGTACACAGAAAGGTTTTAATTGTTTAATTTTAGCTCTTTGTTGTTAAATTATGGAGTCACTTCTTGTGGCCATCCCAGTATGACTAATTCTGGAGCCAGAGAAAGTGGCCCATAGTGGCAGGGAATCTGCAGTGTGTGTGTGTGTGTGTGTGAACTACACATACATAGTCCTACAGGAATGTTGTGAAATAGGTAAAATCTGGCAGATCTGATTCAAGTCCGTTTTTCTTCCTCCACCCTTTCTCAGGAAGGGATTCTCATTTTCATTTCCTTTTATTTTATATTGGTGCACCACACTTGTTAAAGTGTGTGACTGGCAAAAAAAAAAAAGATGAAGAACTTGAGATGCAAGGACCCTGGATTCATCCCTGTGTTTGGTCATTTATTTTTGGTTAATTAAAACTGTAAGATTTTTCTCTTTATTATTTACTGTTTGCCAAGTTCATTATTTCCTCACCCATAAATCATCTCCACCGGCTGAAGGCAGAGTCTTTCTCTCCACAATTTAAGACTTCAATTAGCATGTGTTGCAAACTTAAAAACAACCAAGTAGCCACTGTTCCTGCCAATGTTGTTCTTAGTTGGAATCCTGTGACTGGAGGAATTCTGAAATATCACATGTAATCTGTAAGACTGCAAGAAAATCTGTAACCCTCTACTTTCTGTACCCACCCTCATAACCTCCTCTGCAATCTGTAACAACCCCTGATGACACCGCATCTACATCCAGTTTTCTGTATTTCTCAGTTCTCCCATCCCTCCCTCCTGGTCCTAGAAACCAGGAGTTATTTTCTTAACATCCTCTCTGCTCTGGCCAGTTGATTACATCACACATTGGAGCTGTGGAAATGATTGTGATGTCACAAATAGCAGATTCTGACTTCAGGCCAGGAATAAGCATGGGGAAAACAGAAAGAAAAAACAAGGCGGGAGTAAAAATCCCCTCTTCCGACAAATATCCCAAACAGTAAACCTGAGGAAAGAAAAATAAAACTGGAAAACTGTGACATAGAAGCAGAATTGGGTCTAAGTATACTGTTTTTCCAAGTGCTTCCAGGAGGCATCTGCTGCTGTTCACATTTTTTGAAAGCACTGTCAATCTACAGAAACTCACACTCTGCCCTACAACCTGTTTGTGCCCTTTCCCACACGGCTGTTCTTCATCACCCCAGGATTTGGGCTATTACAAGCACGTAAGAGACAGGAGGCTGTAAATGAGTAAGGAAACTCTCCACACG
Source organism: Pelusios castaneus (assembly GCA_007922175.1). Lineage (NCBI taxonomy): Eukaryota > Metazoa > Chordata > Testudines > Pelomedusidae > Pelusios > Pelusios castaneus. The sequence continues at coordinate 15,688,437 of ML685804.1, read as the reverse complement.
CCACGGTCCACAGGGGCACACGGGGTCGTGTGCACATTTCCAATGTGCAGTCACATATCTCTGCATGGGGAACACTCCCAGGCCGGGAATGGCGCCAGCAAATTTACCAAACTTTTTGTAACTAGCAAGTTATTGAGCATGTCTCTGGTACAGCGAGTGTGGGAAATGCATGGAAGTTGCCAAGAATGCTGCATAGTCTTTAACTATTACATTAAGCATCTGCTGCTGCCATTTATGGATCAGATAGCATTTTACTCCTGAGATATTTGATTTTATTACTTTCTAGGGAGAGAGCCAAACAAGTGTTCTTATTGATTTGCACATTAAATATATTAGTAATAAAACAACATCTCTGTAAACCAATTGTAAAATCAATATTAATTGGTACCAAAATATCACAAGTAGTTGAATTACAATTAAAGAGGGTAGCTTCTAAACCTCTGTGCTAATCCAGAGGTGGTGTCCACCAAATGAGAGCAAAGCACCAAAGCTAAACAGAAATAACATTTCCAGGGAGTAGCTGTTAGTCTCTAAGGTGCCACAGGACTTTCCTTCTTTTTGCTATATGTAGACTAACAAATTTCTTCGGGCATAAGCTTTCGTGGGCTGCAACCCACTTCGTCAGCCGCATCAGACAAAGTGGATTGCAGCCCATGAACTCTTATGCCCAAAGAAATGTGTTCATTTCTACGGTGCCACAGGACTTTCTTTGTTTCAGGAATATAATGCTGCTGAGGAGACACATTTGGATTCCTAGGAGGAAAAGCAAACACAGGGCAGTGGGCACTGCTGAAGAAGGATGGAGCCTACAGGCACAGAAAATGGGAGGCAGGCATGGGCCCGAGCTGGCTTAACTGCCCCCTCCTGCGTTTGAGCTTAGTGCATGAAAGTTTTGCACCAATTTTCAAAGGAAGCCAAGGGACTTAGGTGCCTCCCCCTTGAAAATCCCAGTCACTGGATTGAGCTTGATCTCCTTCCTCTGGAGCATCAGGGTTGACCAAAGCTCTTAGGTGGCACCAAGGGTTTCTCTCTCAGGTGCTTGATTGGCTGGTTCTTGCCCACGTGCTCAGGGTCAAACTGAAAACCTCTGCCTCAGAGCAAGGTGAAAAATCCATGAGCTCCACGGAGCTGGGGAAAAGTCCCTCTGGGCCTCACACATGTGATCGAACTATGGGTCGGGACCCAGGAGCTGCTGGGACCGCCGAAAGTCTGGAGCGCACGGCTCAAAGACGTCATTGCTGGGTCGTGGTGGGAAAACCACTGCTCTAAGGTGTGTGGATGCAGGTCACTTGTCTGATTACCTGGGTACATCTCAATCACTTCCCTGACCTTGGGGGCCTCAGGCACTGGGCACCGCTCAGCCTGGGGCTCATCCTAGTCCAGTCTCCTGTCTTTGCTGGATTGGTGTGTGGGTGCTGGGAGGGGCAGTTCCCTGGGCTGTGTTGGAGGTCAGGCCTTTTAATGCTAGGTCTCCAGGAAAAGCCGAAGGGCTGAGTGTTCCCACTGGTGAAAGCGAATGCTCAGCTCCTCTGGGAGGCCCAACTGGAGACCTGCGGCGATGAGCAGCCCAGTGTGAACTCAGAGCCAAGAACCCATGTCTGCAGGAAGTGGGCCCACCAGGGAAACCTGACAGGTGTGGTGCTTCAAGCCACCTTGTCTCAAGGGCTCCCCAGGCCCTAGTGTTAGTGCTGGGGGTCAACGGGCCATGAGCTGCCACCACCCAGGCCCCTCTTCTCCTCATCGGCCCCGGCCCCTCCTGCCCAACACTGCCAACAATGAGCGTCTCTCAAGACAGGCTCCCAGTACTGTTCTCTTATCCCACTGCAGCTTGGCCCGGGGCTCACACCTGGGGATGATGCCATGGGAGCAAGGCCAGGAGTAGAAGCATGGACTGCGCTGGAGGCCCCGGCTGGCCAGCCCAATCCAGGTGGGTTAATGACACACCAGCTAGTGTCTTATCACTGCAAAGGCTTGATGTACCCTTGTGGCACCCAGAAGTAGAAGAGATGGCAGGATGGGGTGACCCCCAGCCTTTCACCTCCCATCAGCTCACATCACTAGTCCTGGAAGACAGCTAGAACCCCATGGCCACTGCTATGTGACATGGGCAGGAAGTCTTCATTCAAATGTAGCGTACAAAGCTATTGTCTCACATGGCATTCCTGCGTTAGCTGGCAGAATCCGTGAGCTCCGCATTGTATGTTCAAGAGGCGGGGTAAAGTAAGTTCATTTATGAAAAGTGCAAAATTTGGAGGCATTTTATCCCTTCCTAGTTACAAGCAAAGCATGTGTGCAAGGAAAAGTAATGTGTGACCTGTTGTTTGGTGCAAAAGTAAGAGTAAGACTTCTCCGAAGCAGGCCAGCTGTTATCTGATTCCTCATAAAGTTACGGCTCCCAGTCAGGGATCCTCTCCGTCTCTGGATTTACAAGCATGTTGTGATGCAGGATGTACTTGTAATTCAAGAGAAAATTTGAAAGTCTGCACGGAGTCTTATGGTTCTTATCAAAACACAATCACTCCCCTTGCAACACCTCTATTAGTCAGCAAGCTAACATAGCTCACCCTCTACCCAGAGTTTATTTGCTTTTCATGACAAATGTCAGTTCTCAGAGGAATAACGAATATGGAAATAAAGAAGCATGACTCACTGCATCTCCCTGAACCGATTATTTCTGGGCACTTACTCTTCCTGCTGCCCAGAGGAGCCCACACTGCACAGGAAGCTGCGTCTACATCCCAACAGGCATTATCAACCTAGTAAATCCATAGGAACAGAACTTCAGCTGGTGTAAATCAGCATCGATCAGAGGGATTACAGGCAGAACCCTTATTTATACCAATTGGGGATCTGGCCCACACAGTTTCCTGCAACCAATATCATCTTTCTAAAATGTCCATGGCACATTGAGGCCCCCTGAAATGAAGTTTGCTCCTTGCAGGTGCGGTCTGGGGCGATGCTGGCCTTTCACAGGCACTGTTTATGTTAGATCAAGGGAATAATTTATGCATATGCAGCAAACCTCACCAAAGTTATCGGTGCCCAAGCATTTGCATATCTTGCTGGTGTATGACTAAGTCCTTCTCGTTACCTCTGGCGGTGTATTTTCCGCTCTCATTAGAGGTCTGAACAAAGCTTCCTTTTGGCTGTCGCCCCCTTTGGAGACGCTGATGGGCGATAATTCCAATGTCTCTGCATACACCTCAAGCCCCCCAGACCATGCATGGGTGTGCAGGAGAATCCCTCCATATGACAGATACAGTTGTAAGGGTTGCTGGGACCTGTCCCACCCCCAGGGAAGCTACCTGTTGCAGTCTGGACACACATGGGAGGCAGACAGAAAGCTAAAGTGAAGGAAAGGGGAAATGGAGAGGACCCTGACTGGGAGCCGTAACTTTATGAGGAGCACATGGAACAGCTCTTCAGAAGACGGGGCTAAATTCTGTGTGGCGTCTCCTGAGACCCGCCCAAGACGAAGGTGGGGAGAAATGGGACAAAGGGGGCTTTAAGTGCTGCTGTAGGAGCCAAAGTGGCCCGGAAGGTGGTGCCGCTTTACAGCATCTTGTCCAGGCTGCCGGGGGCTGCTTTGCCATCCAGAACCCCCACCGTGGTGAGCGCCAGGGTCACTCCCCCTCCTGCCCCAGCCCCACCCCCACTGAGAGATAACACAGGGAACATGAGGCCCATGGCCACACTTGGGGAATTTCTCTCCTGGCGGTTTGCAGCCCTCATAGACCGTTGGAGAGGCCTGTGGTAGTTAGACTGGATCAAGGTGTATGAATTCCCATGGTGAGCTAAAATGCTCTAGGACTGCAGCTTAGCAGAATGCTTGAAGAAAGACTGGTGAATGTTCAGGCCAATCTACTCGGTGTTTGCACATCCCCTTTGTGTTCACTTTCTATAAATGCTCTGCAGAGCAGCTTCCCTGGAACATCAAATATTAAGCAAATGTTGCAAAATAGTTACGAAAAACAAAATTCCAGTTTGGTGAATGGGAGTTCTGCTCAGCCAATCCCAACAGATGAATTATCATGCCACCTTGTCTGATGTTATGAATATCAATAATCAGAACAAATGGCTTGCAGACAAACTATATATAGAATAAGTCTCAAATTATTTGGTGGATAATTCTCAATAATTACCCACACTAAAAAACTGCAATCTGTTCACAAAAAATTCTCCAAAAAAACTACACTATTTTACAAATCATTCACCCAGCGCCATTTGACTGAGATTTTCCTTTTTAGAGTAGTTACCCTATTATGAACATTTAATATGTTGAATTTAGCGGGATTATATTTTATTCACTTTTTATGCTTCAGGGCCTGCAAAAATTTTGCATTAATGATTTGTACTTTCCATAACATGCCACTGTGTTAGAGGGGTGGGAAAAGACTTCAGCAAGTCGTTCAGGAACACACTTTTCCTGGCATGGTTTTAAACCATAATGGCCTTTTGTAATTATTTATCAAAGACAACATCTCTTTGAGTTCAACCCAGAGG
>ML685804.1:15653934-15678934 GCA_007922175.1 Pelusios castaneus | reverse complement strand
TTGTATCTTCAAAATACCTACAAATACTGACGTTACATTAAAATGACCTGATACTGGAAATGGATGAGCTTTTTATGCTCTCCTTTGCCAATTTCCTAAATGCTGCCAATATTTTGGATTTAAACAAACCTTTCCCCCTCACAGTGCATTTCCCCCTCATACTTGATCCCACAATGGAGTCCTCGCCCACGATGAGATGTCCCAGTCTTTTCTGGGTGGTCACAATATGAATATACCATCAGCACCAGGCGGGGCCAGACTTGCAGATGTGCTCAGCACCCAACAGCTCTGATTGTGCCACTGGGGGTCCAAAGAGTCCAAAGAGCTCAGCACCCAACCTGCACCCCGTGTACTGTGCTCAGGTCAGCGCCAGAATGCTTGGCCAGGTTCTTCTCTGAACTGAGCGCTTCTGGGCCAGTGGTTTCATTGCTAGACTGCGGGAGAAACAAATCTCTTTGCCCACAAGTTCCAGAGGGGCAGTCGTGTGCGTCTAGGGCAGCCAAACAAACCAGGAGTCCTGGGGCACTTTTAAAGACCAACACATTTATTTATCGCACAAGATTTCATGGGTGACAATCCCACTTCATGGGTCTTCGCCCACGAAAGCTTGTGCAAAAAATAAATTAGTCTTTAAAAGAGCCACAGGACTCCTTGCTTGTTTCACCCACAAAGACGCCCAGTGAAGATCACGCAACATGATGGGCAGTGGGTCCTGTTTGGAAACATGCTTTAAAGTCATAGAATCATAGAATAATAGGATGGAAGGGACCTCACGAGGTCATCTAGTCCAACCCCTGCTATAAAGCAGGACCACTCCCTCTAAATCACCCCAGCCTAGCTTCATGGAGATTTGTTAGGAAAGCACCACTCGCCGACGGAAGGTCATGCATCACAAATCCTCTCACCAAGGAGCTTTGCGTTCGGTGTGCTTCCCTAAAAAACCCTTCCAGCCAGCCAAGGAATGGAGAGAGGCTGAGCGAGGGCTAAGCAGTTAGAACAACGATTAATAGCTTTGCAGTGGAAGAAAGCCACCATCACAGCCATGGCTGTTGGAATCCCTTGGGCTGGAAAGCTAAAGCAAGGTGGCGCGAATGCAGCTTTACGTTTGCCGTCCGCCCAGAGTACGAGGACACTGTGGGTCTTTAAAGCCCAGGTCAGTTCTGTGTCAAACACCAACTCAAAGGCTGCACAGGTCAGGGGCCAGCAACACAACACAATTACTGGGGCTTGTATGCTTGCGTGGAGATTTCCGAAAGGGCCAGGAGAGTCTTCAGAGCCCCAGACCCTCCCATGTCATTCTCCCAGCTGGCAGGGTGCAGACGTACCAAGAACGGTTGTGCGGGAAGATGGCCAGCACTGCAGGTTCAGGTCTCGGACTTGAGAGTCATCACAGGCCTGGCCCACCGAGCAGCGGACTCCGGCCAAGATTGTCTCTCTGCTCCAGATCTCGGCCTGAGTTAGGCCGCGCACCATCTCTGTCGGATGTCCAGGAGCCAGGGTGGAACCTCCTCTGGGTGTTAAATTTCCCAACCTTTAGCAGCTCTTTGCTAGGAATCGCTTTCTACGGAGCACAACAAAGTGATAACAATTAATGAGGAAGCAAAGCGCTTACTTCTGAGCCCTAATTAACATTATCCCAAGCATTCTCTCAATGCTCTTTTGATGTCATAAAGCATGCAGGAGTTGTAAACGAGCTGTTCTCCCATTAACATTGGCCTGCCCCATCCCCTCCCCCGTCAGCCAGACATTAAACAAACAACTGCTCTCTGCGGAAGTTAAAGGCCGAATCTTTATTCACAGCAAAACAAGATAAGCAGGGGGATTTTGCTGTAACAGCCCCCGCATCCCGTGCATTGAAATGCTTCTGCCATAGAATTCATAGGGGGAGTCTTGGGGAGATTTGGCAAACACCTTGGTGGGTCCCCACCGGGGGCTGGATGTCCAGTCTTAGCACATTGGGGTGTGCATAGAGAAAATGCTGACCGCCCTCCGCCATACGATGTGATTCAAGCCTGTGAGCCCTGTGCATCTGCTACTGCCCACTTACCTCCGATGCTGAAACTTTAAATAGGATTTAATTGGTATCTAGACCTCATCTGTAATACTGCATGTGTCTCCAATATCCGGGGGTGGAAGGTCATTGAAATCACACAGCCAGACCCTGGAGGTGCACTGCCTTTCCCCAGAAGAAAGAGGAGGAATCACTCCCTTCTTTAGGGCTGTTTCTAATAAGGGGGACATTATTCCTCTTTCAACATTTCAGATTCGGGGCTGGGCCAGGGCCCAAACGGGACGGGTTAGATGTCACAGGAGTGAGTAGCAAGGAGTTTCATTAGTGCCACCGAAGTCCTTTGCAGAGAGGCACAGCAGGTGATGCCCGGCCCTTACTTAGAGGTGAAGCAGTTCCCTTGGGCCACAGGGACTGGATTCTACCACATGCAGACCCTACCTAGCCTGAGAATGGATTATTGCCAAACTTTCACCTGGCTATCATGGCAATGGCGTTTGATCTCAGTGCCTTAATCTCACCAGCCCTTGTTCTTACTGGTCAGCTGGGCCATATTGCCACCACAGTCTCCAGAGCGATGCGAAAGTGGGATTTACAAACCCTGCTTGTGTCCCATGTGCTCCGTGTTCGACAGACACCGCCCCACCTATGATTTGCTCACGTGTGTCTGTCTCTGATGGCCCGGCTACGCTTGATCTTGGCAGGAGAATGCATGACTTGATGGCAGGGGCTGGAACCTCCCGCACTACTTTTGGGAGATCAGGCCTCACCTGCCGGGTATCTGATCACATGCATGTTAGAGCAGGTTAGCTGGCCTGATGCATCAGACCACAAGAATCTCTGTGAACAGCTGCCTAACCAAGTGCAAGTTGCATGTCTCCTTCAAGTCTCCCCGTCACTTAGCTTTTAGGGCTTACGTGGATGCAGGTGCCAGTTTCAGATCAGGCCCGAAGGGTTAGCAATGCGTCCTGTGTACAGCTACAAAAAGCTGGGTTAAACAACTTCATTCCCAGGCAGGTAAATGTCATTACTCACATGGGTTTACAGCAGTGAAACTCACATACTCCTTTCTGAATGTGATGTGGAGATGAATGATTCCCTGTCTTACATCATTCAAATTCATATCTGCTCCAGAGCGACTTGCATTCGCTCTCTGAAAGAAAACCTGCAGATACATGCCAGCCTGTTCCAGGGAGATCAAGTCACTGCCAAGACCGATTGTGCTCACACACAGCATCTTCCAAATATTTATCTGACTGTTTTATGTGACTTATCAGGTGCCAGTGAAACTTCTGTTCTTGACGGGGCAGAACAGGCTTGAAGGCAAAAAGGAACCCTCTGGCTTATACCACATCAATTACTAATTCACAAAGATGCATCCCCTGAGTAGTAATGCTAGAAGGGGAAGGATCTCGTCTCAGAAAACGCTACAGTCCTGCTGCGTTCCACGCACGATCAAAACAAAAGAAAGAAAGAACTAAACCCCCCTACTCTTTGTTTTACAGAAATGACGCCTTGAAAAACCAGCTCTTTTAAACGGGAGTTACTGATCACCTCTCTCAGCAACCAATGGTGATGGAAGTTACAATGTTGTGGGTATGGGGAGTCTGTCCTCGGCGTAGCTATTTGATTATTCACGCTAAGAGTTGGTTTTTTGTTTATATCTTTTTTGCCATGGTACCTGTAAGCCAACCAGCTGGAGGTCCGATGTGCTAGGCACTGTACAAGCTAGAATGAGTAACACAGCTGTTTGACTCCTTATTAGAAAGTTGGGTGTGTTTGAGCATTTACAGGAAACAGTGACCTGGTTGTATTCAGCTGGGCTCTTGTCAGGTGAACGGGCTCTGAGATTCCCATTACTGATCACCTGAGTTGAGCCAGGCCACCGGCGAGATGCTGCCTTCTGTTGTTCCCTTCCTCAGCCTCATTGGTGAAGGAGCCAAGCAGCTACCAGGGTGGCCACCAGCATCCATAAAGAACCAGCCTCTCACCGTGTAAACAGAGCACAGAGCTCAAACTACCCAGGGTTTTGTTTCTTACGACATGCATTGCTGTTTGCAAATATAAATGTTGTTGTTTTGCAGAGGGGAGGTTGGGAATTTTGTTTTTCTGCTTTAAAAAAAAGTTAGCCTTGGAATTGGCAGTTTTGCAAATCCACCACCACCAATAAACATCATGTAAGAAAATCTCAGCTCTGCACACAAGAGAAGAATGTGCTAAAACACGTCACTTAAAAAGAGGGGGCACCCGAGTTCTCACCCAGTGCTAGCCAATGCTTTGCCTAAATCATTTGCTATTAATTCCCACTTAGAAGGGAGAGGGCAGCTATGCAAAACATTAGGAAGATAACTGACCTCTCTCCTATATTTCAATAAAAGCAGGAACAAAATAGCATGTATGTGAAATAACTGCTTTAGGATAAAAGCACCCATCACCTTGACAACTGGGTCAAAGGTCTCAAAACCGCAGTGAATGTTCAGTGAGGTGTGAGGAATAAAGGACCCCAGGGACAGAGGGAAGATACTTGTCTGACCAGCGAAGATGTGAAGACCACAACAGATTGTTAGCCCAGGATTTCTAAACAGAGAGCAGCTTTCATGAAGCAATATGTTAGAAAAAGAAGCCCTGAAAGAGACAGTGGATGTGACGGCCGAAGCCGTTCTAATGAAACGTGGGTTGTCCTGGGGTAGATTTGAATGTGGGCTGCTTTGGAAGCCTCTACCAGGAGAGAGTCAGGCTCACCGTGGGCACATCCCAGGAACCTGACCATGGGTCACCCTCTGATCTCACTGAGTCACTCTCTCGTCTAACTGACCCAATCTAGGCTGATGTCAGAAGTGTCCCTCTAGGAACCAGCGCCCCATGCTACTGCCTCCCCAACTCCGTCCAGTGCCACGGCTCTGTCCGTGCTACATCTGGGAGGGCCGGGTCACCCAAGGCTTTGGCTTGTGTAAGTCTGCCAGTACGGCAGCCAGCCAGTCTCCACGATGAATGGCGGTCACCCTTCTCCCCAGGCCCTTCACCTTCCAGAGTCGCGTAGGTCCCACGGCTGAGAGCCGTTCCCAGGCTTTGGGACAGGCTGTGACGCTAGCAGGAGCCCCGCCATGTGTCGTTGCAGGTAACTGAAGGAAGAAAGGGGCACCCTGAAGAGTATCTATGTTTAACCTCAGAAACACAAAATGTGACAGACAAACACATAAAAGAAGGGAATATCGCAAACAAAAGGTGACAGTGTAACACACTAATATGAACAGACAAGAAATCAATGGGAATTTCTATTTAGGTAGGAAATCAATAGGAATTTCAAGGTAGGATAAAAGGAAATTACTTACCTTTAATCTGAGCTCTCTTCAAGTCGGCTCCTCAATAGCTCAATGCTCAGAGTTCACAGAGGTTCACTCCTAGGGCAAAGAGTTAATCAGAGAGTTACAAGACGTTCATACCAACAGCCTGCGAGACAATGCCCTCTTGGGGTGTCTGCTTCACACAGGTCAATGGGACCCTGCATGGGGCTTCATCACAGCATGTTCTCTAAATCCATCAAAAGCCTAGTCTCAGCGGGAATGGGGACGAGGGCGCAGGGGTCAGTGGATCACTCCTGTTCAAGGGCAGGCTGGGAAGGGTAGCCGCACGTAAAGCACCTGAATCAGGGTGTGCGTGTAGAAAGCTCAGACCCGGAAAGGACCCAGTGTTTGCCACAGTAGAGTGGGGTTGGGGTGGTGAAAGAATGGACACTCCTGATTCCTGCAGATTTCGAATGCTGTGGCCATGCAGCTTTGGCTTCCATTCCCCAGGCTGCATTGCACTGGTGCAGTTTGTACACAGGGACCAACCTCCACGCAGAGTACCAGGACTGGGCATTGAGGCCCTCATCCTGCGATGTGAGCCGTGTGGGTAGATTCCTACATCCTTGGGAAGCCCCACTGGGCAAGTGTGTCTCAGCACAGACTCTGTCTCTGCCCACGGGTGCATCACTGCAGGCCCAGGCCTACACTTGTAAAATACCTGGTTCTCTGGGATAAAAGATAAGATTCCTACTACTCCTCTCAAACTCTGCGTTGTCCACTTCATCCCCCCTTCATTTGAAAAGAGCCTCATTTACCCTCTAGAGTTGGTCGCTTTTCTGTTTGGGGCCAGGGTCGGCTTTGCTTCCCATGGTGTTCAAACAGCTCAGAAGAATAGGCCCAGTTCGTCGTCATCCTGTTGGGGCATGCCCAAGTCCTGGGGATGTATGTCAATGAACGGCTTCTGCTTCGGCAGCTGCACACGTTCTGTCCGGCTGTATTTCCTTGCAATGGTTAAACCATACACATGCTGCATTGGGGTCATGATTTAAGGACTTGAAGAGCCGTTTGCTTTTAATTTAAAAATAAAGGAAGCGGAAATCTGGTTATGGAGCAAGCAGGAAGAAAGGCTCTTTCCCAAAGTAAATTTTGAGGCCTAAAATAGAGAAGTTATTTGGATCTCAAAACAAGATGTAGCCGGCAGTGCCTGGTAGTTCATCGGAGCTTTGACACCGCCCTCGAGCTGTGTTCCTTTAGCAGCCTCCAGCGGAGGCGTTCCAAGCCCCACCACCCGGGCTCCTTTAGCAAACACGAGGGTCAGAGCATGCTGCCAGCCGTCCCCTTGCTGAGCAGTACCTTTCTCCACAAGTCAGCCCATTTCAGTCAGGGTGGAGGAAGGGCAGAATCTGGCCCCAGCGCCATCCCAGAGCTGTTTTCATTTGGCAGCAAGCGGGTGCAGTTAGAAATTCCCGTTAATCCCAGGGACTAAAACACTGATCGGCGCAACAGCCGAGAGGAGCCATTACTGACAAAACAGAAAGAAAACCGAAAAAGCCTCAGCTCTGACAGAATGTGGCTGGCTCTGCTGCCGAAGGCCCATGTGACATTCTCTTTCTCGCTCTAGGGTTCCAGCGGGGACATCGTGGGGCTAAGTGCTGGAAAGAAGAGCAGTGTCAAGTGCAGGGTTACAGCGCGGCTTGGCAGTTGCCTGAGCTTGGACTGACTGCAGGCCAGGCTCGTTTGCTGAGTGCACGCGATGGAGGTGAGTGCCGGGTGAGCTGGCAAGACAGCAACAAAGGATCCAACGGGGTTTTATTATTCTGGTCGCCGAGGCGACATATGGTAAATAAAATTTAACGTTGCCAAATGGGAAGCAATGCGCGATGGCCCGAGAACCATAAAGCAAAGAGCAACGTGAATGGAAGTGACCTGGTGCAAGAAGAGAATATTGGGGATGGAAAACAATTGCAATAATAACACAGGAGCAGCCCTGTGCATGTACAGCAGTTACAAGAGTGTAACATTTGCTCACAAACAGGATTTGTAGAGTTTGGCACTTCCATCTCTCTGTGTATAAAAGGGAGACTGAGACAACCCAGCTGGCTCTCTCCTTTCCTCCCAAGGACCGGCTATTGCGCTAGGCCTACAGATCTGTGTACACACTTCAGTGCAGGAAAGGCACCCAGCAGTGCGGCACGCATTCATCCTGTACTCTAAGAGCACTTCTGACACTTCACCATCGTGATACTAAACAATAAGCTGCTGCCCCTCGTTGCCACCAGCAGGAGACTGACTCACAGAGCAAGGGCTGCATGCGGCTCATGGTACATAGCGGCTGGTTCAAACCAGGTTCTGATTTGAGGGAAACAGAATAAGTCCCCAGTTCTTCAGCAGGTCCATGAAGTAAAGAGAGATTTAGGCTGGGCTTTCTGAAGGGGCCAAGACACCCTCTCCCCCACCCATTTTATTCCCTTCGGGTCCTATGAATTATTGTTTTCCTAATGTATTATGGACCGTCCCACAGTCCAATCTTACTTCTTAACCTTGATCTTCTGACCCCTTTCCACAGCTCTTGCTTTTATGGGACAACACGAAGACCATTAGCTTGTATTGTGATAATTGTTAAAGAATGGAGCAGGGCTTACGGATCTATTTCAGTTTTAACTAATCCCGGTATCTTATCTTCCTTTCCAGATGTGGACACAGCGGCCATCTCTTCCCATTTTCTCTTGCAACACCATGCATGTGGCTCATGAAGCCCTATTGACACCAATGTTCAGGTTCACTCCAGCCCATCACTTCAGTTCTCACTCTAATGCCATGTTGGGACACTTGGCCAGTTATGATTTCCATCCATGAAGCAAGATCCTGGTGACTCAGTCCACAGACATGGCTCTTTTCTCATCTGGGTTTAGAGAGCCAGTGGGGAGCCTTGTTCTCAAAACAGCAAACTCCATTAGTTAAAAATCATATCAAGAAACCTTTTGACATGTATGTCTCATCAAACCAGTGAGTCTAGAAGGCTGGATGGAGAGAGAGAGCTGACAACTCCACAGCTCTCCTTCCTCCGATAGCTTGTCCATTTCTTGCCGGCACGCTGGTCAGTGGTATGTGAAGGAATCAATGGTGCTACGTGTTTAGGCGTTAAATATTTTGTGCTTGAGCAGATCTGGTGGCCTTGGTTTGCCAGGCGATGGAGCCCTTGTAAAGCAGAGGTGAATGTGCAGCCCAGAGAGCTTTGAGGAATGCAGTGAGGACAGAGGGCCCATAAAGGATGGAATTCTGGGTCAACTGGCTCTTTAGACACAGAAAGGGAGCAAACCTGGCCCCTCACAGCAGAAAATGAGACCAAGCCCCGACTCAGCAAATCCATGGGTGGAGACCCAGTCTGAGAAGAAGGTGGAAAGGCAATTCTTTTCTTTTCTCGTTCCAAAAGTGATACTAGTTTAGTGAGGGAGAAAAGCCACAATCTCTGCATGGCGACCAATGACTCATGGGGACGAATCTTTTCTTTAAAGATTTGCAGGCTCTAAATATTTTTTTTTTCGGTTTCAAAGGTTCCATGAAAGCCAAAATGTCTCCTGTTTCTGGCGTTTCCCCTGTTCACGTGTCACTTAGCTCTGTACAATGGTGCATGCTTTCATTCTCTTCGTACCTGCAAGCAGTTTTCAAACTCAAACACTGGTTTTCTCTACTGTAAAGAGGTCATAAAACATTGTGTCTGTGCTGATAGCTGCACTGTAGCCTCCATTTCTGTTCTCCCTTTGGTGCCTCTGAATTATTCAAGGGGATTCTGTGCTGCACTCAAAGGGCTCAGATAAGAAACATAAAACTTAGAAACCCCTGTGCTTGAGCTGGATTTTAGAAATGCTAGAAGTAAAGAAATATTTCAGCCATGGTGATTTATGTTGAAAATATCTGAATGTACTGCTTCGCTGATGGATCTGAATTGTGTTGTCATGCTAGTTGGCAGAAAGAGATGAGATTTTTCAATATGTGAAAGTGTAAATGTTGTTAAAAACACGGTATTAGAAGATTAAGATTCTGACCCTTTACCTTCCAATGATCATAAAAATAAGACTTCGAGCCCATTAAAGAACAGCTTGCCAAGGCATTACACTGAATCACTTCACCACAAGGATGTTATCACCCTGCTCTAGCTTATTCATGGGCATCTGCTCATGTGGTATCGCCATCAGACTGTGAATGCAAATGCAAAGCTGAGGACTTGAAGGTGCTCTAATAAACTCTGCCAGATTCCACCTTCAGTCTGTAAGGTTGAAGAAAAAGAAAGGGTCGTGTGGCCAGAGGAACATCATGAGATTTAGTCATCCTTATTCACCGCATCACGTGTCCCCATAACTCTTGTCACAATTTCTTGTCCCCCTAACTCTTTCACCTTAGGTTGACCTTGATGTTTCCAGGCTACAGGGACTAGTCAAATTGAGGACAACTCAGGAGAAAGCCTCATTCTCTGTTAAATAAAGTTAATGAGGCCATACTTGGCAGGAGACCATAAGACCCAAGGAGCTGCTTGTCATTTTCTGCAGCTACGTCCACATCCACTGTAACCACAGGCTTGGATTTTGCCCACTCACTTGGCAACGATAGTTCTTCGAAACCAGTGTGTGTTCTTGCCAGCACTTCATTCTGTCACACAGCAGATTCAGGAGCCGGGGCCAGTCGAAGCTTTCTTGGATGGTCTTTGTGTGAAAAACGGGGTTCTGCTGAAAATGAAACTTCACAAAAAATTATTTTTATCAAAACATTTGTGTCTTCATCTAAAAACAACACAGCCCAGCTCTGTGACCTGACTCTCGGCCTCTCCCTCCTGCCTTGTTTCTCACATCCAGCACAGGTTGGGTACCTTTGACTAAAACCTCCCCAAACAGAACATTCTTCAGGGTTTATTGTAGCAGCTGAAAATGATCAGTTTTAAACTAAAACAAAAGTTCATATATTCAGCTGGCCGATGAAAACATGCACTGAAAGGCAGAAAAGATGGGTGTGGGTTTGCTCAAAATGTTTTGCAGGCAGAAGAAACCCTTTCCCACGTGGCTGGATTCAAAGCATCACTCAGCTGCTTGAGGCAGGGGTTGTGCAGGGCCAGGAACACCATGAATGCTCCCAGTGATCTGTGTCTCAGACCAAAGTGGTGCCTGAGAGGGTCGTGCTCATGAACTACCCTCGCTGCCCACTGCCGGCAGCCGTTCCCCAGGCTCATCTAGCCCTTCGATTCGCTCTCCCTGTATCTGCCCCGAGGCTCCCTGAATTGATCCGTGGTCAAGGGAGGACTGCCCAGACAGGCCCGAGATAATGCAATGTGTCTTCACCCCTTGCCCACGGTTCTGCAGCTGACTGACAGCGATCACACAGGCCAGTGGTACCTGGTGTCCTCTGCCGCGGGAACTTGCCCTCTGCCAGGTCGGCCGATAATTACTGTGTCACAGCGATGCGTTTCTGGAGAGCAGACAGCTGTCAGTGAAGGACTGACCCACCCCGTGCTGGGAGCTGTATGCTCCGTCAGTCCACTCTCCAGCAGGCTGCACCACAGGCGCGTGGCTGGCAGCCTTAAGGGAAATAATCCCAGAGCAGCTGGGGGTGGTAAGCCTTCGTAAAACAGCCCTGGGGTTTACTCTGCTGTTTGGTTCAGATTTCAGAATGAGTGAGTGAAAAGATCACGGGGACCCAACCTGCGCTGGATGTCAGAAACGAGGCAGGAGGGAGAGGCCGAGAGTCAGATCTCAGAGCTGGGATGGAATGTGGTGTAAAAGGGCCCTGCCTCCGCCTGCCCTGAGACCCCATCACAGCATGAGCCTGGAGAGGTGCCATTGTGCCTGGCACACGGCTAACCGCGCTCTGCAGCAGCCGCCTGACGCCTCCGGCCATTGAGAGCGGAAGGACTGTCTGTGGGCCCGATGGGGACAGGTGAGTCCAGCAGGTGGAGCGACGGGCCACGCCGCAGTCCTGGCATAGCTGAGGGATCAGTGCCAGCAGTTAAATGGGCCAGATCTCGGCTGTATGGTCCT
Source organism: Pelusios castaneus (assembly GCA_007922175.1). NCBI lineage: Eukaryota > Metazoa > Chordata > Testudines > Pelomedusidae > Pelusios > Pelusios castaneus. The sequence continues at coordinate 15,667,613 of ML685804.1, read as the reverse complement.
GGTGATGGGGCTTGACGGCTCACTCCACGGATACTGCGGCCAGAGGCTCCTGGGATGCGCGTCTTGGGATTCGCCTCGTCTCTCTGTCCAGCTGTGCTGCTCTTGCTGGAAGTCACGTCAATGGTGAACATCCCAGACTGCTGTGTCCCTTTCAGCAGCCTGATCTGTCGTGGGCGAGCCCACGCTTCACCTCGCTGCACCACTACTTGCTTTCGAAACCAGACCTAGGAACAGAAATGTGTCCGGCGCACCGCTACTGAGCAATGGCTGACTTTCCTGTGAAATACATCACCTGGAATAGAAATCCTGGACTTGCATTTCAGCGTGAGTACCCAGAGCGGTATACACGAGCCTTGTCTGAAATATCAGTTTGGACGGACTTTGCTAGTGCTTTTTATAGAGCCTTTTGTAGAACTAGGCAAACACGTAGCGGTGAGTGGATGCGTTCCCCGAAAATCTGTGTGCACCCCCAGGGGTATGCATACCCCAGGTTGAGAGCCACTACACTAGAGTAGAGACTGCATGTCTGCACCCAGAACAATAAGACCCTGCACTAAATTGGGGTCACTGGGCCCTACCATAATCCACATAGTAAATAAGTATAGCCCTTCGCTCACACAGCACCTGCCAATAGACTCTATTCCTGCAGCATGTGCCATGGAGAGCACTCCAGGGAAGAACCTGTTACTGCAAAGAGAGGGGACAGCAAGTTTTCTGAGAGCCTGTTCCATGACAGCTGTCACACCGCTTCCCTTATCGCTGACACAAAGCTAAAGGAGATCTCAGGCTTGGATCCATCCAGTGCCAGCTTTTCCCTTCCTTCATCCCACACATCCCTTCTGCTGCCCTGCACAACACGCATGCATGGAGACTGAGGTGGGAGGTTGCATGTCCGACTTCCTCAGTTCCACCGTATCTCTATACTGGGCTTTTCGAATCCTCGGGAGACGTTGCAGCCCTTGGTGAAGGTGGCTGGGAGCAGCCTGCAGACTGTTTAGCAAGAACAATTTCAGGCTCCTTTCATTCAAAGGGACACTCAGCAAAGACGGTGAAGGGTGTGCCCCAGAGGAGGCTCTGTCTGGGCCTGGGCCCTCTCTCCTTTTACAGCAGGTGTTTTTCACTTTGGAGGATCAGTCATTTACAAGAGGGGGCCTTGGGCGGAGTTCCTGGGTCCCACGGGGGACAGCAGAACACTCGCGGGGCACAGCTCTGCTCCTTCAAAGGTGAGCAATTATTTAATCTAAAGGGAAGAATCCAAGTGCTGGAACTTTTCAGAGAGATTTAATGTTTTATGACACAGAAATTCTATAATGAAAAAGCTTCATTTTCTGTGTGGGAAGTAAAACGTGTACTTCTAACAGCAGAGACTGCAGTGAAATAGCACAGAAGTGGGCTTTTAATATCATGCCTTTCACACTCACCAGTTCCCTTTGGCTTTCATTCCCCTTGGGGGGGGCTCTGCACTCTCACCACTACCCCCCTCCTGAGCCTCACAGACCCTGGCCAGACGCCGGCCCGTTCTCGCCCGCGAAGCACAGCTCTGGCTGGCCTGGCCCCTGTCTGCTATCACAGATCATTTGGGTTCTCGGGAAACCTTCCAAAGCCAGCTTGACCCCCAGAAGATCCTGTGCTGCAGGCTGGAGAGTGCCCTGCCTGCTCCAGAGGCAGCCATCTGCAGGCCCCAGCTCTTACCCGAGGCAGGTTTAAGATGGTGTTGAAGGTTACTGAAAGCATAGCCAACGCTCCTCCTTATTTCATTAAATACAAATGTGAGTGGGGTCATCAGTTTTTATAGGGACTCATAAAGCATCCCTCTTGTTCAAATAGGCTATCAAATCACCCAAGGCTTCTCTCGGCGAGGAGTGCAATAAAACCCACGTTTCTTCTTTAAGAAACTCATCTCAACATCATAATAAAATAACCTTAAATAATACAGTATGGAACAGTTTTTCAATAACATAATTATAGGCTTCCCTTATTTTCTGGCAGGTCATTTCTTGGCGTCTAATTTGGATGCCATAACCGACCGTTGGGGGGAAGGGGGCTAGTCAAGGAAGCAAGGCTGTATTTTGAAGCAAGTCCTCAGGTGAAAGCCGCTCACCTAGACTTTCCTTCCCAGAGGCTGAGGCAGGAAGGGCCACGGATGTGCAGAGCAGCAGGGGCTGGTGGACAAATACTCCATGCAACAGGCTGAGTTCAAGGCCCAGAGCTCTGCTAGGCCACCCTCGGCTCCCCTGTTATCCCCTTCTCTTCCACTCCTGCTCCTGTCCTCAGCCGTGCTAATGCTCTTCTGTGCTGCCGTGATGTGTGACACTGGCTGATCTGCCCTGGAGTTGGCTGCTGAACTGTGTTCAATTGTGGGGAGTCCTAGGGAGTGAGGCTCTGTTTGTGGGTCATGGGGCCGCAGGCGAAGGTCAAAGACCATGTTTGTTTGGGAGTGAAGACAGTTTTCAGCTCAGGCCTCCAGCAGTTACCAGCCCACGTGTCACCAAAGCAAACATCCTGGGCAGTCTGTGCAGAAGACACCTCCAGGGTATGTGAGGAAAGCATTTGCCTTTCCAAGCACCAGGAATGCCCCTCTGCTTGCGCTTACAGAGCTGGCTTCAGCAAAGATGTTGTACCTGATGAACCAAACAGGTTTCCTTCATGTGACAGGTTTAGTCACATCTGGGTGTCATCGCTAAACAGCCCAAGACTTACACGCTCAATGAAAGTCTTGTTTTCTTTCAGTTAAAACTTGCCCATGCCCTGAGAGATGAGTCAATATCTCACCTTCTTGCAAATCACACACCCAAGCGCACATAGGTGCATTTCATACACTCATGGTAAAAAAATCAATCGATGTACAACATGTGCACACGTTTGCAGATAATACAAACTAGTGAGGTTTTTTAAAAAAAAGAAGAAAAACCTCAAGTGGCAGAGCAGTTAAGGAACTCCTAGGTGTTTTTAATAACATTGATCAGACCAAATGAAAAAGCCAGAACACTGGGAGACAGGAGCAACCAACAGATGCTGACATTCTATCACGGCAGACACATATTGACTAGCGGTCTGAACAAGTCACTCACTCATCAGTGGCCAGCCTGATTGAGTTGCCTGCAGCGAGTAAATGAGTCTTCCATCCAGTGTGGGTCGAAATGAACTGCAATCTTTTCAGACCTCGTTGTTGGCCAAATGAGAGATTTAAAACCCTGGAGGACTCCAAATGAATTTACCAAGGAACCAGAGTAACTAACAAAGCTACAATATATCAGCGTGCGGGGGATACTGGGTATTACGCTTCCCGTTAGTTGATCAACCCGAGTTGAACAATGCAGAGGTAAACAGATTAACCAACAGGAGGTGTGTAAACCTTTATGGTTTCTTTAAGGATTTAAAGATTTTGATGAGAAAACATTACAACTTTCCCCGGGGAAATTTGCTCTTATTGATTTAATGTTTGCTTGCATGCTACTTGTCAATTTTACAAGCGCTTCAGCAACAAAATTCTTATTTGATATTTGACAGATCTCTTGCTGGTTTGCATGAACCAAGCAACTGCTGATGGCATTTAGGTAGCAAAAAAAATCCCAAGGACCATTTTCAGGCTACAGCTAACTGCCAAGCATTAGCAAGTTCTCCTCCAGGGAAAGAGCAGGCCGGGCTAGATTAAATAGGCTCTGGACTCAAACCTGGGCACAGAGCAGAGTCAAACTCCAGCCTTCAATGTCTGAGAAAGTTGGATTCAGTTCATCTGCCACTGGCTCCAATGGTTTTCCTCCAGTACAAGTCAGAGACCAAGGGAGGGAGTGAGACAAAGAACAAAAGCCCTCTCGGGCTCTGTGCTTAGTTTGAAGAGGGATTTCTACACGGAGACCCCCTTTTAAAGTGCCTCTCAAGAAAGCAATTTACCTGGCCACAGAGGTCCTGTGGTCCTTGCTGCTCTTCTTTCCAATCTCTAGCTTTTGGAGAGTAGCAGGGAGCTCTTTCTCTACTGAGCAATGATCACTCGCATCATTAACATCAGCATGAGCATGAATAAACAATAGCAGAAAATGCACCTGTCACTTGGCTTAAAACCCCACTCCTCCCTGTGGGAAGGCGCCGACTCCCACCTGCGGGGTGCTCTGGGGAAGCTCTGTTTGGTTTTGGTGGCTCAAGCCAAACACAGCAGAGGGATCTGGTCTAACTCCCTTGGGCACGGTTCTCACCAAGTGGAGACCACATTGGGAGCGCACCGCCAGCTGTCCCACAGTTCTGCTGCAGAGACACTTTCTATTCCAACCAAAGGGAGTAAAATGATGCTGGCTGGCTGTCTCTTGGAGGAATATGTTCTGAAACAACCACCCCTAACCTGAAGGATACATTTCTCCCTCTCTGCACAAGAACATGCAGTGGTCGCTGACTGGAAAATTAGCTCCAGGAACTCCCTCCTCAGTCTGTCTCTCACCTCATTAGACTAGTGAGAAAATGGGACGGTAAGTCTCTGAGGCTAACAGTGAGCAAAGCCTGCACCCTGGATATTTCTCCTTCCCAGCCCTTTCGCCAGAGTCACCTCTGCTAAGGCTTGCCAAGCTCCCAAGCAAGAAGGAGAAAGACAATGGGGCTTTCTAGGCTGCATCACAAATCCAGGCCTCTGCTGATGGCTTTGAAGGTATATTCTATAGTTCAGATACATCTCTTCACATCCCTTGCCAACTCACTCCGAGCTAACCACAGGCACTGGAGGCTCCTTGGTGTTTTCTCCAGCTCTGGTACTGTGGGATGCCTTTATCTGAGAACCACGCTGTAGAGGCGAGACTTCATTTACCCACCTCTCCCTATACATACGTCTGTGTGTGAGAGAGAATATATATATATATATATATATATATATATATATATATATATATATATTTGGTAAGTTTAACAGAGATTAATACACAGGGCGTTTTTGGTGTGAAAGTGGCAAATTCTGAGGGTGGGCTCTTCAGAAATAACATGTCTGCCTTGTATTTTAAAGCAGGAAGCAACGCCGCAGCTGAAATCACTTAAACAAAAAGATTGCAGTGAGGGACATAATGCAAGAAAGTAATAAGGTTTAAAACAGGTCAGAGCCTTTTCCCTGCTCCACTGCTCCTGAGTGAGATGCATTATTTAATGGTCTTTGGTCACCGCTGATATACTGTTGATGAAATAGATGATTTTGTTCAAAAGAGCATTAGAGAAGAAATATACAATACTGCATTACATTCCAGTGGAACTCTCTCCCTGGTAAAAGCCGATAGATTGAAGGTTTTTCCTCTTGACAGGAAAGCAAAGCAGTTGAAATGAAAAGTCTTATGAAATGGCAAATACAAATGGTGATAATGCCACCAGATCTAAAATTAAATTGTTGTAATTTTACTCTCTGAGCATGGCAGAGCAATGCAATATTCAGCATCGGCTCAGGGAACAGACCCTTTGGCAATAAGGAGGCTGCTTCATGAGCTGGCCAAACAATCATTTATAAAAATGTAGGGTGTGATGGGTCTCCATCAACCATCGAGCTGCTGGAATTGCAGGTACCCAGGACCACAGAACATGAAGACTGCAGTGTAGACTATCACCTACAGCTGTGTCTTTTCCAAATGGGTTAAATAGCGAGAGGCTCCATGGTGGGACAGAACCACACCTCCCTGATCTGTGCAACCAAGTGGTTCTCCCCCAGATTTTCTTTGATTCATTCGTAGCACGTCGGTGGAGCTCAGCACAAGCTGTGCCTCGCCCCACTCAGCATCCTTTAGTATCTCATGAACTGGTGCTGGCAAGTGCCACCCTGAACAGGTGGCTCAGAATTAGAGCTGCCAAGCCAAGGAAGGTCTGGGCTGCGTTGTTCCTGCTTTTCCGTTGGGTGTGACACTAATTCGTGCAAGTGGGCAGTTAGCAGAGGGCCTGCCAGGCACTGGTGCAAACTGAGACTCTGTTGGAAGGCCAGTGGCTCCCTGGGGTGCACAGGGACATTACAAAATCAGCCCCAGGCTCCATCCTGCCAGTGGGCACTGGGAGCCCCTCCTTGTTCCTGAGGCAGATCTTTCATCCCCAGCTCCACCTTCCCTCCGAGCCAGACTCAACAATTCTGAACTTCTCCAACATCTGTCCCTCTCTTCCACTGTCAACCCCTAATTCAGGACCTCATTGTCCCACACACAGCTCTCCTAGACTGGCTTCCCCAGCTCCTTATCTCTTCCTGCCCCAACCGTTCCGTGGCCCCCGGTCAAAAATAGCCTCCGTCCTGGCCGGTTCCATCCCATTGCCCCCGGCTGCACAACCCAGCACCGGCTGCTCACTCCACATTCCTCCTCGCTTCTAGGGGTCCGTACAGCAGCAGCGGCCCCCACACATTGGAAAACCAGGGTGGGGTTTGTGATGGGGAACCTGCCTCATTGCCATTTGCCCCAGAAACGCGGATTCAGGACCTGCCCGGAGTGGAGTCTGAGGCGACTTGTGACACATGGCTGTTGCAGGCGTGTAAGGCCAGATCCCCCACTGGTGTAAACTGAGGTAGCTCTACTGTGCTGCCTAAAACAGTGTTCTGCTGTCTGGAGATCAGGGTCAGCCCTGGAATGCCTCCCCGCTTTTCCTGGCTCCCCAAGACATTGGCCTGGATGTTTGTGTTGCATTTGCACCGTGTTTGACTAGGTTGCTGAGCTCCCAAGTAATGCCTCCTCCGCCAGGCCAATGCGATCCCTGTACGTACTGAGCAAGGATTCGGTGATAACATGGAGCCCAGCTTTCCAGCCAGGCAATTATTCTCTGTCTATCCCTGTTCACACTCTGACTTTCAAAGGGGCTAAATGCTGCTATTTTCTCTTGCCAGGCCCCGGGAGAAGCTACATTTGCCCCTAACAGGTTGTGGTCTCTTCTGCAAGCAGAGATTACAAGGTGCACACGTGACGTGACACCGGGGTAACCGGACTGTCCGTCAGATACCCCAAGTGTCTAGGCAAAGCAGCACAGGGAAAGTTACGGTGGACTCAGCAATAAGAGGGAAACCCACAGATTCCAGCCTTCTCGCCATTCCAGGGGGTTGCACTATGAGTAGGGATTGGGACGTGTCAAGAAGATACAGGGCCCCCCCCTCCGAGCTGTATACTCTGCACTGGACCTTCTGGGATTGTAAACATGCCCAGCCATAAAGAGGCCTGAAGAAGAGCTCTGGGTAGCTTCAGAGCTTCTCTCATTCACCAGCAGAAGCTGCTCCAATAAAAGCTATTCCTTCTCCCACCTTGTCTCTCTTCTAAAGGTGACATGGCAGATCAGAACAGGGGTCCATCTAGCTCAGTGGTTGTGTCTCACGGTGGCCAGGACCAGATGCTTCAGAGGAAGGTGCAAGAAACTCTCCAGCAGCAATGAAGGGCTAAGGAGCCCGGAGGGAAGTTCCTTCCTGACCCTATAGCCAGAGGCTAACTTGTGTCCTGAAGCAGGAAGGTTAAATTCTCTCTCAAACAATGTTTTAAACCTTAGAACTGGATATTGCCCTGATGACCCGCAGCCCCCAGCTAACTGCCCTGAGAAAAGCTCCTGCCTGCTGAGCTGCAGCCCCTCAAGCTGTCTGATATTTCTCAGGCAAGAGAGGCCAGTGAGATACACAGACATGCAGGCCAGCACATTACCGCGTAATGGGCAAAATGGAGCAAAAATGGCAGTTAAAGAGAGGAAATACATCACTGGTAATTACCTCGAACCAGAAATCTCCATCTCTGCTCCAAGCCCATCATTCCAGCCCCAGTCTAATAAAGTGACACCTTTTTAATTATTGGAAGGGCAAAGCTGAAATTCCTGTAAGTAATTAGCATACATAATTTGCCATCTCTGACACAATGTGACTTTATCACAGGGGACTAGAGCAGGCCAAGAAAAAAGTGCATCATTTCAATCTATCCCAGCTGAATTTGAGAGTAACGAGAGCTGAGTGGACTGTGCTGCGAGGGCTCAGAGACAGTACAAGGGAACAGCAGCCATTGCTGTGCAATGTTACACTCAAATATAGGGTACTTAATTTAATAACTACTACCGTGTCCTGCCCCTCCGATGCCCACTCTCACCAAGCTCCAATGGGCTATGCCCATTTCCTAGCTAGCCTAGAGCTGCTGAGCTTCCTCGGTGGTTCGTTTCTTTGTACTGAAAAAGAAACGCCAGCAGTTCAGAAAAAACACTTCCACGCTGCAGTCAGCCAGCCACCACGTCCAAATACTCCTCCATGCTGGGCTTTCTTTCTGCGTTTCTCTCTTGCTGTCTGAATGCATGGCGCAGAGGTATTGCATGGTGTGGGCAATAGACAGAATATTCAAACATGCAAACTGTGGCATAGCGAGAATTTCTCATTAAGCATCACGATGTTTTGCTGCAGTCAATACATCAATATACCACTTACACAAGCTATATTTCCACTGGGGTTTCTGCTGCGTATAATCCCTCACGTTACATGAATCATTTGCAACCCATATCTCTTCGGAGTTGTTTACTCTCTGACTGAATCATGAATATTTGAAATTTGAACCCAACAGTTTAGTTGTGAGTGGTGAGACGTGCCACCACTATTGTTTCTCTTCTCTGACTCCACAAGGGGGCAACTGCTCCAGACCCAAAGACTCGTGTAGGCAAAACAAACACCTGGTTTCCACAAATATTAAGGCATGCAACTTTAAAATTTGATTTCAACCATAATGTCTGTCATGTGAACATGCCTTCCTGCATGCTGGCCTACGGCCCAGCTCACAAGAGTCCCTAGCAAAAAATAGCAAGATTTTTTTAGTGGAAAAACTAAAGGGGGATGAGTGGGGACAAAGTGAAGTTATTCAACACTTTTGAAATGATATTATAGCATTGCTAGTATGAAGACTGTGCAAAATGGAAAGTTGTTGAGTTCAGAAAAACTCATTTTTGTGTGTGTACAGTGGTCTTATTTGGATATCTCTGCTCTGGCTGGTTTGGCAGGGACCGGAAGGACAATGAGAGAAGCTATTCTGGTGCTATTTTTGTACCAAGAAGGTTCAGATAACTCTGGGTCAACGTAGAATAGGAACTGAAGCCCCACTCTCATTACCGTTGGCCTGGTACTTCATGAATTCTTAGAGATGCACTGTGTAGTAAGTGCCATAAGATGACAGTTCAGAAAAGAAGATAAAGGCAAGCAGAAAGGACTCCTGGCTGACCTGCAGTCCTCAAAACACAGTTGACTATCTCTCGAGATCTCTCCAGACCAGCTGTTTTGGTTTGGCAACATCCCTGTGCATTAGCATGAAAGCCAGGGCAGGACATTTCTCACAAATAAATAAATAACTCTGCAGGAAACCTAGAGAGCAGGTGTTAATTGTCCAGTGATGCCATCCCCTGGGGCGGACCTTCTCGGGGGTAAGAGACCCTAACCTGGGCAGAAACAGGAAATCAGGAAAACACAACCCTTGGGGGAAATATTGCAAAGGAACAGAGACACTCTGAACATCCCTGCAACATCCCTGCTAGAGCCATCACTCTCTTCTTCATTTGTCCCGAGGAAATGCTGAAAGTCAGCCATTGTCCGACAAGAATGGTGCAAAGCGAGGACCTGCTGCTTAAACTCTTGTGCACAGGTGAGCTCGAATGCAGGGGGGCTGCTTGTGTGGGAAAAGCTATGCTTGTCCCTGTCCATGTCTACAGGGTCAGGCTCTAGGACGGTAATCGTGTGGGCCCGGTCCTGCAGGGTCAGGCTCTAGGACGGTAACCGTGTGACCCCGGTCCTGCGGGGTCAGGCTCTAGGACGGTAACCATGTGACCCCGGTCCTGCAGGTGGGTCTCACAGGATCCGAGTCTATGAAGTGACTAGCGGTGGTGGTGGATGGAAAACACACGCAAAGCATAAACGCTGCATCCCTGGCTGCCACTCTGGCCCTTGGGGCACGCGAGTGGCTGGTTAAAGGCAGGTGTGGCGGAGTCTGGTCTGGCTACCCTGGAATGCAGCCAGGATTGCATGTGGGCGGGAGCATGTGTTTCAGGCAGCAATGGCAGGCACAGGATTGTCCTGTTAGCTTCAAACATATCAAACGGCATCGTCTCTTCCAACTGATTGGGGAGTTGTGGTGGATGGTTATAAATAAATATAAATAAAATAACATGGCATACATTTTTAAAATGTATTTGTTCGGCACAAACTTTGCTCTTCATTCACACACAAGCTATTTTGAAAGAACGTTTTTAAAAACAAATCTTGCAGTAGTAATGTGTGAGAAATAAGATACATTGTCAAACAAGGTGCAGGGTGGGGGGAATTCTCCTCCATTCAGTGTCTGAATATAGCCTTAGCATCACCTACATTTCCATTAAACCTAGTACAGGCAGGTCCTGTTGAAGATCCAGGCCCCGACCCTACAATAGGAGTTAAACTTTACATTCCTGGCAGCCGCCTTAATCGGAGCCTTTGTTGCAACAGCAAAGCTTCATGACAAATAATAACCGATTCATCCACTCAATACATTCGCAATTTCTAAGTCTGTATGTACAGTCCACCCTCTTGCTGGTCTGAGATTTTAACCAGTTTGGTCTATCTAAAAGGCAAGGAGCTGGCATAAAATCCTCCTGGAAACACCCAGTCCTCTCCCCAGGCTCTTTCTAACTCCCCAGCTGCTTTTGGAAATATTATTCTTAGTCTACCTGCAGAGGTAGTAAATTCTTAGCTAAGTGCTGCTTTCGAAATCAATGCAGAGTCTCGTCTCAATGCCTTTCACTGGGATTCACTTCAGCTGTCTCTACACTACCACCCTTGTCCGCAAAACTTACGTCACTCAGAGTGTAACTACTCCACCCCGAGCTACACAAATTACACCCACATGAGCATCAGTGTACATAGCTCTCTGCTGCTAGGAGAGCGTCTCTTGTGGACAAACAAGGAGTCTGGTGGCACTTGTAAAGACTAACAAATGTATTTATTGCACGAGCTTGCGTGGGGAAAAAATCCCACTGACGAAATAGTAATAGTACCAATGAAGTGGGATTTTCTCCCATGAAAGCTCGTGCAATAAATAAATGTGTTAGTCTTTACAAGTGCCACCAGACTCCTTGTTTGTTCTGCTGACCTAGACTAACACGGCCACCCCTCTGGATCTTGCTGACAGACAGCTTGTGCTGCTTGTGAGGGTGGGTTCTTTTCTGCTGACTGAGCGCTCTCTCCTATTAGCACACAGCATATGCACCAGAGACACCCTGACGGCACGGCTGTATCAACACAGCTTTGTCACTGTACACGTAGACCTGGCCTTAGGCACGTCTGAAAATTTTATCCTCAAAGCGCAAACCCTTCCACTCGCCTGAGTAGCATCCCCTTCTTTGCTTTGTGCTTGGAGTAGTCAGCAAAGTGCATCAAGGGCTTTCACCGCTCTTTTAAGGCAGAGTTTCTCATCAGGAGGGTTTATCCTGGGGGCGAGGGGATCCAAGTATTGGGAACACCTCAAGGTAGAAGGCATCATGGAGAGGAGGGAAAAAAAATCATTGGAAGAGTTTTCCATCAGATAGTGTGATTTCAACTAAGCCGAATTTTTCCTTTTTGCAAAATTGATCTTGATTTTGAAAAAAAACTGGACAGAACCTTTTTGAAAATGCCAGAAAAGTCAGTGTCAATATTTTTAGATCAGAAAGTATCACATTTTCATTTAGAAATAACTTTTCATTTTGAAATTTATTGCATCTTATATTTTGGTTTGCAAAAAAATTTTGACGTTTTGGTTTTTCATCCTGATTTGGACAATTTTTGTTTGAAATCTCAAAATTTTGATGGGATGAAAAATCTCCTCTCTTCCCTCTCCCCTTCCCTCCCCAAGATTCAATGGGCCATATTGGAGTCAGATTTAAACAGGGCTGAGTTTTCCATCATTTATGTCTCTCCTAAATATTTGCCCCCCCTGCTTAACTCCTTTTCTCTGCTCCATTAGACCAGATGAAAACTCCCCTGGTGGCTCACCTCCTCCGTCATGGTATTCCCCATTTTGATTCTGTCCCGATCCAGGAACATGACACAAACGATGGATTTCACGATCTCCTGTTGGCGGCCACATTCTCGTTTACCCTACAAATGCCCCCACACCCACCCAGTAGCAGACCTTTTGCATATGCAGTGGCACACCAGTCACGTAATGGATTCGGAGCAGAACAACAAGCCTGCACTCTCCTCTTCTATTCTAGCTGCCATGCTTTTCGGAAACTAACGTCATCATTTGCATAATGTGGAAATGCTGAAATTGCTAATGAGAACGGAGGCAACTTCAAAAAATCTTAAACCATCTCTGTATAATTTTCCAATTACCAGCTTTAACTACAACCTCAATACAGCTCAGAAATGGATAAAAACTTTTCACACTTACTTTGTGTGGGCTCAGGATATTTATATCCTCTCATTTCACGTTATTATTAAAGTGTCTTTTCTGTGTGCTTCCCCCCAGCTCCCCTAATTTTTTGCTGTCAGTGTGAGGTCACTTTTAGTATTGCATTCTATCTGACACCAAAATGAATCAGCATTACCTTATCATTTCAAATTACTTGTAGATTTAGTTAATTAAATGTAAAATCATTGGACTAAAATTATCCGTTCATTAGAAATTAACTCACTGCTCAGAACTTTGATAATTACTTTTTTTTAACAAAACTGCATACAAAATGGTCAGTTAAACTGTATGTAAAAAGAAGTGTAATGACTGCCTAGCAATCAAGCTTATTATTATTTAAGCACAAGCTATTAACATGTGCAATGAGGTATTAGCTAATAAATTATCTTTATAAAATTAAATTGTAATTTTATCACAAATTTTACAGAGGTTATGCTATTTAATGGCTATACTTAGCTGTGAAACTCAGTCCTCCGCTTTCCTTCATTACTTTATTCACACTTGGCGTTTATACTTTTTTAATTTAAGCTCAGGTTTAATTGATTTATTTCTCTTCTGCAGTGGGAGCCGGATGGTCTTACGCTATTATGCAAGAAAGGTTCTCCTTTCACAACAGCCTTGGCTTTGCGGGCACCATTCGCTCTTGCTCTTTCTTTCTATCCAGTGAAATCAAAGGGGATTGCATTTGTTGACAGGAAACATAGAAGCAGTGAGAAGGCTGGATGATTAGTTCATACATGCCGAAAACCAAAGCAGTGCATCAGCACCAGCCACCCGAATGCCAGCCTTGGGCCAGCCCACGACTCTGGAGAAGGGGTGAAATTCACTCCGCCAAAGAGCACTCAAGTGGGACTTGAATGTTGCTCAGCCCCTGTCCTGGCCCCTTACCCTGGGTTAATTGCACTAGGAGTGGTCCAATGCAGAGGAAAAGACGGTGAGGCCTTGAAAGTGAAGGGAGACAAATCAGCTCCTGGAAAGAGCGTGAGGGGAGAGAGTGAGATTTCGAGAGACAGGTGGTGGCAGTTCTTGGTGTCTCACTAAAACGCCCATGGCTGTAAAAACGGCCTCAGGCCTATTGCAGACCACGACTGGCAGGAGGTGGCCTCTCCCCAGGGCAGACACCAGGCTGTTGTGTGCTGCTGGACGGTTCTGCTGACGTGGGCGTCAGTCTAGGACACTGGTGACCAGCTGGACAGCGACTGTTTCTGAACGACAGTCGCAGGAGTCGCCCGGTCACCTCCATGGCGAGGGACTCGCTAGCACCGACCGTGAACACCAGCCACCGAAACGGCCTGTGTGCAGACACGGAGCGGACCCCGCTCT
>ML685804.1:15566157-15653924 GCA_007922175.1 Pelusios castaneus | reverse complement strand
AGACACGGAGCGGACCCCGCTCTCAAAGCCCTGCCGTCTGCATCAGCATACTGTGGGTACAGGAGCTGAAAGAGCCAGAACTGGTCCTGGCCCATTTAATCCCCCAGAGGGGTCTGCGGCCGTCCTGGCTGGTTCTCCACACACAGTGCATCCGCCAGTGGGCGTTGTCACGTATCCTGGGCTTTTTAAGGGCTGTGTCGCTCATTAGCCGTGGCCAACCCCAACCAAGGCTTCCTGAAGATAGGAGAGCCGTGAGAGGTCAGGTACGTTGACACGCTCAGCCCGTTCCTGGCCATGGTATTTTTCCCTTCACAGAGCAACCTGTTTTGCTGTGTTTCAGTGAGGCTGGAGAGATCTGAGTGTTCCCTTTCTCCAGTCACCTCCCACGTCTGAGTGCAATGACCCACAGCAAACCCACCTTTCATTACAGCTGCCTCACCAGCATTAGCTCTGTGAATAACCCGAGTCCCCACGGGGGAGTGTTTCTCTTTGGTCCAAACAGTGGCTGTCGTTGGGGACAGGCGGCTGAGACCTCCACACAGCCAATCAAGCAGGTTTTCAGTATTTAGGGCCCAGGCTGTGATCTCCTACTCTCCTATTTCTTGGGCAAACAAAGTTTGAAGTTTCTCATATAAATTTTAAAGCAAAATTCCCTTCTGTTGAGTGCCCTTTTTACAGCTCTTCTCTTTGTTGGAGTGACTGAAAGGTCTCATTTTCACGCAGCCTCTCTGGCAAAGTCTTTTGTAATACAGTCAGACATTGTAAATAGATCAGAAAGAGAAATTAACGTACAGCAGCAGATAGAGGACATGGGAGTGCAAAGAGTCTACATTTCCATTTGCACAGCACCTGGCTGAGTGCTCCAGCGCTTGCTGTGCATCGCCTAGCTCCCCCTTTCAGAACTAAATCTGGCCTTCCAAATCAGATAACATTTTCTGAGTTAAACAGCTTTAAGGGAAATCTAAACATGATACACAGCTGCAGTGCGAGTCAGTTATAAACTTCCTTCACAAGTTCCTTGTAGACAGATATCCTTGAGAGTAACCTCCATCTCTTTTGCAGGTCACATAGAGATTTAGAGATAGGGAGTTGTAGTTAAGGTCCAGATCTGCTATCTGAACTTGAATGATGGAGGACACATTCCCAGGACATGTTTATTGTCACCCAGCGGCCCACAATCCAACTCTCCCTGAGCCAGTTCCATTCCTGATATAATTCATGGTCTGACTTCCATTGTGGAGTGACTGATAAGGCCTTCACTTCAGGCCTTACTGGCCACTTGTCTCACAGAGACGCCAGAGCAACTTGAGTACAATATAAATGTGGTTCCGTGTCAACCTTAAAGCCTTAGAAAATTCCCCATCTTAAAAGTGTAGCATTTTAAGTAATAAAACCATAGACAGATTACAACAAAAATTGACAGGAATTTATAGCCCTCTGTATGAACCTTTTACCTCAAGATGGAACAAAGTTGAGGGAAAAAAATGGAGCAGTTCATGTAGGTAACCTTTCCAATGAGCTTTCCTCAGTGCCTGGCCCCACAGTCGTCCCCACTGATTAAACAACAAAAAACTCTCCAGTGAAGACTAAAGAAACGTGGAGGCTAGCAATGCAGGATGCTTTTAGTTTTTAACCCTTTCTGCTTCCAAGGCATTTCCTGTGCTATGCTCCATGCGGCATTTTAAAGTAATATTGACGACTGTCTCAAGATCCCTACAGTCCCTTATTCAACAGGGTCAGGGACTTCCAAACACACAGGCAGCGTGAAATCACAGTAGTCAAGATGAGAAATTAGCCTAAAAACCAGAGCAGCCTGGAGAACTCATTCTTTTTGTAAGGGATCCACCAAAATGCCCGGAATTTGTATAACTGTTACTGGAAGTTTTGGAGATCAAAGTTTTACAAAACAAACAAGGAGTCCTCTGGCACTTTTAAAGACTAAAAAGTTTATTTCTTAGCCTGTAAAAATACCACAGGACTCCTTGTTTGTTTGGCTGAAATAGACTAGCTGACTACCTGCCTGGAACAAGGTTTTACAGTTTATCAGAGCCTTAGTGATATAAGATGTTTTTCCAAATACGGCACCCCTTCACACTGGAAAGCGTGTGTTTTTATTACTTGTGAAAGGATCGTGTAGCATAGCTAAGCAGATTCCTGACTCTCTCTGATCCTGAATTTACTGCCACTTTCAGCCATAAAGGGTGGAATTAATCCTGAGTTTACTAATCCAAAGAGTAAACAATATCCAGGGGAGACAATGGAGCAGGGTAAATGCAAAAGAGTTAAGAGCAATGGAGTGAAATCATTCAGCTCTAAGCCAAGGAATCACTTCAGGAGTATAAAGCTTCAAAACACAATATCATCGCGCCGTTAATAAATAACTTCAAAGTGTGTAATATCAGGAAGCTTTTCATTCCACTTCAGCGCAGTGCAAAATTTTATATATGAACGCAAGCTGGGCGTGGAGCAGTAATTTCATGTCATGGATTCATGTTTTAGCAGGAACTAAATGCCAATTAAAGAAATATTAACAGGAAGATTTAATGCATCAATTCTGATATCTAGTTAAGATGAGGAAGAAGATTTCCCATGAATATTCTACATCAAACACTTTACTTTTTAAAACTCCCAGGTAGGGCCTCTGAAAATAAATAAATTGTGAGTGGAAGTGTCTCCTGAAATGTCCCAACGCCTTACGAATTATTTGCACTAGAATTGCGGCCCCAAGACTGCATGAGTAGTTGCTGCATGCATGCTCAGACCACTGTAAACAGCTTATTAAATAGTTATATAACAGTTCTGCAGCGTGCACTTTTGGGGACTCGCGTATGGAATAGCTTTAACTATTCAGCTTCTGCTGCAGATGCTGACTTTTAACTCGGGCTCGCCCATTACCAGTGTTCTCCTGGGCACAGAGGAGCCATTTGTGATGAAATGCTCAGCCCCTTCACCACCAAAGTAAATCCATATGCAGTGGGTTTGGTGGTATGCCTGCCTGCAGCGGTCAATACGGGGTGCTGTGTCCGTGTCAGCGTGCTAACGGAGCTGTATTCATTCTTATTCCTAGCGAAATAACGCCCTTCCCTAACACATGGTGCGCAGGCTTCCACTGGTCTTACCAGGTCTGTTGCTCTTCCCCGTGTGGACTACGTGAGACGACAAAGCAAGTGATTTCCCCTTTTAGCCACCTCGCTGCTGGCTCCTGCCAGCATCCCACGGGAATGGCTGGAATCCAGGGCCTGCGCAGCAGCAAAAAAGCACCTTTGACATTCCAGGGACTGAGACCAGCACCTCAGCCGTCTCCTACTGGGGGTACAGGGTCGCACTGCACCTGGGTGAATCTTCTGGCTTCCGGGGAGACCAGCCAGGAGCATGAGAGAAGTGCTTCCTCAGGCCCAGGACTGACTTCTTATTCAGCGTTGGTACAGCGCCTAGCACAGGGCTTGGTCCGACAGGGATCCCTGAGCACAGCTTCAGTCCGTGTCACACAAATGGGGCCTGATCCGTGTGAGGTGCTGGTGGGCGCCTTGAGTAAGTCGCTGTGCAGGCAGCAAATGCCCTCTCCTCGGCACTAAAACCCTATGGCTTCGATCTCCTGGGGAATCCTTCCGGGGGGCTGAAAATGGGATGGGGGGAGGCGCTGGACAGAAAGGGGGTCTGGCAATGCGATATACAGCCGTCTTCCGCTGAGCTCCATGGCACCGGACCAGTCCGAGCCTGCAGTGAGTAAATGCTGCTCCTGCTGGGAGGCAGTTTGGTGTGAACTGTGATACACAGAGCAGTTCTGTCCAGGCTGAGACGTAGGGGTACGTCATATCCACTGGTGTCATTTTGTAGAGGGTGGGAGGGGAGAGGTGACTGTATCTCAAAAGTCAGGTTAAGCGTAACTGTGAAGAGAGAGTGCCGCTACCACCCAGCTCTCAAAGAAACTCCCAGACTTTAACAGAGGGGACCAACGTGATCATCTGGTCTGACCTCACACACCGTGCAGGCCACAGAACCTCACCCACCCACTCCAGGACCAGATCCCAACCTAAGACATCCTCAAATCATGCTTAAAGACTTCAAGGTACAGAGAACCCAGAAACAAGTGAGCTGTGCCCCATGCTACCGAGGAAGGTAGAGAACTCCCACAGTCTAGGCCAGTCTGCCCTGCGGGAAATGCCTTCCCGACCCCAAATAGAGCGATCAGTTAAACCCTGAGCATGCGGGCAAGACTCAGCAGCCAGAAAGAATTCTCCGTAGTAACTCAGAACCCCACATCTAACTTCCAGTCACAGGCCATTGGCCATATTTATCGCTAGTAGTCAAAGATCAGTTAATTGCCAAATTAAGCTGCCCCATCTACCATCCCCCCCATAAACTTATCAAGCTCAGTCTTGAAGCCAGCTGGGTCCTTTGCCCCCACAGCTGTCCTTGTAGGGCTGTTCCGGAACATCTCTCCTTTGATGGTTAGAAACTTTCTAATTTCCAGTCTGGACTATTTCTGTAGTACTAATTCCTGCTGAACAGGAGCACCCTGGTCACCACATTTACTGGGGAGTTGTAAATTACATTTCATGACATTATGCTATTGGTTAACGCATTTTAAAATATGAATTGCTGTTTCCTTAGACAGCTGCGGGAGATTCTGGATTGATGTTTCACAGACCGTGTTAATGGTGCAGTCTGTTTGTGATGAAAATGAAAGGAAGTAAGCAACTGGGGTGGGACAAGAAAGATTTGAGCCTGCACAGAATTAGGAACATTGTTTAACAAGCCTTCTCCCCAGTGGGAGAACACAGCTGTCCATTGCCAGGGTCCTGAAATCCACGTACAACGCTGAATATCTGGTACCCCAAGAAGGGGAGCCAACGAAGGTGGAATTTCCCCCTAGACAGTCAGGTTCTGCAGACACTATATACCCAAGGAGGGAGAGTTCCTTTTGCCGGCTAAGATTTGCAATAATAAGGAGTCGTAACCATCTCTTTCTTGAACTGGTTCTGTACAGAAAAGGTACAAATTGTCCGCGTTCCAGAGCTTCCCATTTAACCACTTTATTCCAATACAACTGCCCATAACATTTGATTTTAGAGCCTGCAATGCCAAGTGTAGCTATTGCACTGCATACATAAAAGATGTTTACAATTTTATATATGTAAAATGTTGATCCCTTGGGCCACATTGATTTGTGCTGGCTCCATGGCTGGGTTGGTGCTGAGATGTGATTAGGCTGCAAGGAACTTCCATCCCTCCTTTCTTTTTTAATCTCCTCTGTGCCTGTTCAGGGGCCTGCTTCATGCCTTGAACATCCACATTTCCCCCCAACAGCAGTGAGAAATGTGGGGCTCCAATGGGAGGTGCACATCAAACCCTTATTTTTCCACAAATTACTTGTCTTTTTGTTTTTACTCTTGGGCTGTTATCAGCTGGAGACCACGAGCCGTCCCGCCCCTTCTAATGCAGGCTAAGGAGTGATGAGCGCTTGGGTAGCTACATCTCTCCCATTGTAGGGAGAAATTGGTCGCTCGTCTTCAATACAAGCAGAGTTTGGGGTTTAATAGCTGCTTGTAAGTCAGCCCAGAGTTGACAGAGGTGAAGCAGAGACTCAGTTCTGATTTTTCTTAATAGTGAACTGAAATGCTTTTTGCGTGGATTCTGCTTTAGTCCGTGTACAGAATTGTTCATGATCCCAAATCATTCTGCTAACATCCACCCAGGCTTTTATGCCTGCATCAATAGGGGCAACATCTTCCTGTACCATGTACTAGAAAAGAAAATCCCTGCAGTGGCTTAGATTGCTCTGTGGAATGGCAGCAGGCAAATGTGGCACACCCTGAATGTGCATTTGCAAACAAGTTCCTTCTTTGCTCACTGCCCATGATTTGACTCCAAGTCTGTGAGCCCTCTGCAAACATGGAGAATGACTAACGACACCCTAAAAGGGAAAAATCTTCCACAGTTTGGCAACACAAACTCCTACGTTCCAATCTTCACAAGAGGATGAAAGAGGGAATGATTTTCTAATAGTTTACTTTGGAAATTTGTAATTAAAATAACATATTTTAAAGAAAATATAGTCTCTCTGGCAGAAAAGAAAAAGAAATAGAGGGCAGAATTATATGGATGTAGTCTCATAACTTTGACACAGATTTTCTACAATCAGATAAAACAAAAAGTTACAGTTATCTCATAAAATTAGGAGAACCTCAGCAACTTTCAGTGAGGTAAAAAGTAGCCCATATCAGCTGGTAGTGGAATCAGCACTGGTGTGAAGAGAGAGCCAAAATGCAGGATCAGGGCCGGCCCAACCATATATGTGAAGTAGGTGGTGGCCTGGGGTGACAGGTTTTAAGGGGCACCAAATTAGATGGAAGTGAATTTTTTCTCCATTTAAAAAAAGTATATTATCATTTTTCTCTATATAGAATGGAGTGGGGGGGACCAAAGTCATAGTTCGCCTAGAGAGCCAAAAATCCTTGGGCCAGTCCTGTTCAGGTTGTTTCTCAATTTCATCCCATGTCATCCAAGTGAGATTTTCAGTAATGAGCTCACCCCATATTTTAGTCACCCACAATGACTACATATTAATCATCTGGTCTTGGACATTAAAGAATGTGAGTGCATAAGGAAGATTTGCAATTCCTCTTCATGCACACTGCTCCCAAAAGGAGCGTTAGGATGAGAGACACAGAATTTTTAAAGAACCATTTACTATGTGTTCGCTGCAGTTGAGAGACAAATTAGTGCAGCAGTCCTGTTTTTGGATTGTCTGCCTAGAAGTCCAGTACACAGAATGATATCCAGGTGTCATACCTATCCTTTAAAAAGACTCTTGGACTGATCCAGCCATGTGCAGATCAGCCAGCTTTACATCTGTACTTGGCAAACTGGTTGAAATTATAATTAAAAATTGAGTAAAAAACACCTGGATGATCATGATATGATAGAGTCTAACCAGAACAGTAGCTGCAAAGGAAAAGTGCATCTCACAAATCTGTTAGAATTCTTTAATCATGCCAATAAAAGAGTAGATAATGGGAAAATGGTTGACATAATTTATTAGATGCTGGGCATGGCAGGGGATGTCAAAAAAGGCAGGCTGCCTAGCACCCCAAACCACTGGAATTTGATAGTAGTGCAGTCTGGTCACTCCTTCTCAGAAAGGATGGTGTGGAATTAGAGCGGTGTTCAGAGATGAGTGACCAGGGATCTGTAAGAGATTGAAAGAAGTGGCTTTGTTAGCTGAGAAAGGGGATGAACAGGAAAGCACATGATAAAATCATGAAGAATATTGTGTTGTGTGATGGAGAACAGAGGTTCTTAATCTGCCCTCTCAAGCACAAGGAGACTGATGGGGGACACCGCCAGGGCTGGCTAGCGGCTGAGCGGGAGTGTGGCCCCCCAGCTCCTATTTTACTACAGCTCCGCCCTGCAGTGGTCTGTCCTTTCAGGGACCCGCCAGGTCACCTTCTCAATCCGCCCCTTCCGAGCCATATGTCCAAAAATGGGGAAGTCTGGGATTCAGCAAAGGATTCAAGGCTTCCCGTTGGGGCCTGTGATCCAAACGCTTGTAGCTCCAGGGTCTTTGCCCCGCTAGGTTCCCTGCCAAGGGACAGACTTCCATCATGGTCCCTCTTTAACGGCTGGTCAAGGAGCCCAGGCCCAGGGTGCAATGGTAGGCAGCTAAGTCCATTCCTGCCCCTGGGATGCTATTCAGCTGCCTCACTGGACCATTTCTCGCCAGTCCCCCCTCTTTTCATGGGGTAAGGAGCTAACCACTATGACCAGTCTACACCTTCATCAAGTCACAGCCTCCCTCCGTAGGCTTGCCTGGGTCACTGCGGCCAGGCCTCAGTCAGGAGGACCTTCTGTGGTGCTTGGTTTTGGAGCTTAGCACACTGCTCCCCTTCGTAAGGTCCTCTGCCAGAGTGGCAGGTGTGGGGGCTGGGGCCGGCTGAGCCAGGACCTGTTCCTCAGCACCCCGTCCCAAGGACAGTAGGTGAAACTGAAAAGTGGCAAATTCCAAACCAATCAAAGAAAATATATTTTCATACAGTGTGTGATTGCACTGTGGAACTCATTGCCTCAGGAAGTCTCTGAGGCCAAGACCATTGTGAGATTCCAAGAGGGACCAAGGGTGTGAGTATTAAGAATAGCCAGAGTTATAATAGTTACTGCTAAGAAAAATTTTGGCAGGGAGATCAAATTTCCTGCTTCAGGGTTTAAGCTATTGCTAAATAATGGGGATAAGGATGAGACGTTCAGGAGGGTCTATGCTATTCACTGGGGGCTAAGCTATATGGCTGACTGCATAAAGAACTGGACCTCCCTTGGTTCTTCCCTTATTTTAGAGAGGAGTCATTTTGGATAGGGTTGTTAGTGTAATGCTCAGATTGTTTCCTAAGGCACCACGTATGCAAAACCAGCCTGTAATTGTAGGAACATGGGGTGGGCAATATAACCACCGCACATGCGGAAGTGTTTCCATTTACAAAGCGTAGCTCTGCACATTCCGTTTCTCAGTAGTTTCTATTATTGCTGGGTTAGAAATCCATTCCAATTAGAGAGCAATATTATGGCTCCCAGTACAAACAGAAGGTGCAGTGCAGAGAGGCGACGCTGAGCGGTCCCTGCAGGTGCAGTCTTATGAGCACGGCTAACCTCCTCAAGCATTTTATAATAATCATATTTCTCGTGAAGCTTTAGTTTAGCTTCCCTCAAATTAAATCCCAGCAATAAAAAAAAAATCAATGGGATCTCAGTGAAAAACCTGGGTTTTAATGCACTTGGCTCATCCCTGGATTTACCAACATTTCCCCTTTGCTTCTCGCCAGCACTCCAGCTCAGTCTCATAAGGGCTTTCAGCAGGTGGATGAGGTTTGTGTAACACTCGGGCTTTTTCTCCTCATTGCTAAGGCAGTGTCTGGATCACCCATGCCCCTTGCCAGCTCTGCTTGGTTCCCCAAGCCTGGATGCTGCACACTGGGGAGGGCCCCCAGCAAAGCCTTTTCTCACGAGACTGCAGAGCTCAGCGCGTCTCTGCCTCTTGGCTGGTCAGAGCTCCTCACCCCAGTCCATTGAGCAGGACTGGGAGTAAAGAGGGCTCAGAAAAGGACACACCAGCCTGCGCTTCATCCTTTCTGTCTTTCCTGAGCACGTTCCCAGAGTCTGGCCCGCCGACCAGCGGGCCCACTCCCTCACAGGCACGGGTGCTGTCCCCCCTCCAGCAGGGGCATGCCTCAGGGGTGCCTGTCCACCAACTCCAAGGATCACTATTACATAGAGCATCCTGTTTCGCTCCCCTTCCTTTGACTGCCCCAAATCCTGGGCAGACCTTAGCAGAGCCCTGGCAGGTCTCAGTGCTGCCCACGGCCCGTTGTGCACCAGCTCCCTCCAATGCAGACTGGGTGCCGTGTGGCCTGCCACGGAGAGGGGCCAGGCATACCTGGGAACTGGGGGAGCCCATCTGTCAGAGTGCCTGAGCGGGAGGAAAGGCCAGGTCTGTTGGGGGCGAAGGAAAGTGCTTCTGGTTCCCTGAACGGCTCCAGACCCATTCGCTTTGCGGCCAGGCCCGATGTTCACTTGTAGTACAGGCAGCTGCCTGAGGCACAAGCAGAAAGACCTGGTGAGCCGCCCGCTTTCCCAGGCCAGCCCCTCGGTCAGTGTCACACAGGACTGGGACGGGGCAGGGGAGTTGCAAGGAGAAAGCCCGGCCGACATTCCATGGGGCGAAAACGGTTCTTGACCTTTTCTGCCTTTTCACAAAGCTCATCTTTATTAGCAACATCCAACATCGGGGCCGCTAAAGAACATTCCCTGGTACCAAAGCCGGCTTTCTATGGCGGCTTCCTGGTGAACCTGTACTGCCCTCCAAGGATAGGGCAGCCCGTCTCATTACATTCGCCATGGACCGTGAATTTTAAGAGAAGCGAGTGTGGATGCCATCGTGGAGGGAGTAATACCAGTGGTATTTAAAAATTTAAATCTGCTGTAGCCGGTCATAGCCGTAGCAGCATTTTGTCCTTTGCAGTCTGACTTTATGGCATCCAGGAGTGACTATTAAACATAGAGGTTTGCTTGAAGCTAAGCAATAAAGTGACTGGTGAATTTCTTTTTACTTTATACACTGCTGTATTGATTCTGTAGTTTATTCTTTCTTGGCGGAGAAACTAAGGTATTGCGATTTCATTTAGGTTCTGCATTATAATTTCCCCGATGATTTTGTCAAGTGTTCCTTGAGGAGAACACCTTCTTATGGTGAGCAGCATTCAAAGACACAGAGCCGACTAATCCATACCTAATTGGATGAAATCCTTATGCACTTTCCCTCCTTTTGAGGCTTTTTTCGGAGTTCCTGGTTCCTTGGGGATCCTAAAAGCCACTGAAGAGGTTATTATAGCATGTCCTCAGGGATGTTTAATACCCTAGCCCTGTTCAGACATGCAAATAATCTAATTCAAAAGCTTCCTAATTAGCAAGCCTGCTACAGTTCTGGATAAATAGCGAAAGCGAGCAATCTAAAGGACTGTTCTTTTCCCTTTTATAGGCTGCTATTGTGCAAAAGGCAGCATCATGGAGAAAAAGTAATTGTTCCGGTTTTAATTGTGATCCACTATTTATAGTTTTGTTCCACCACCTGACTACTGAGGAGTGGACTGGATGTGGTGTGCTCAAACCGAACACCACGCTGCAGCCTGCACCTCCCATTTCCTCCTCCAAACAAAATCTTACCGAGCAGAGACAGGCCCAGGAAAATACGTTAAGCATGCTAATTAATGAATTAGCCATTTAATTAACATAATTAGAGGTAATTATTTTCCTTTCATCTATTTCCAATTTTAGGACAATTAAACTAAACAGTGGTGAGGCAGATCACAGAGGGTCTCACGCAATCATGGTAAATGCTATAGCCCTAAATTACACATCATTAAATATTAGGACTGTGGAGGGAGAAGATGGACAAACTAGAAGGAACGTTCGGGAGTCCTGTCCTTTATCCTGCCAAGATGCTGTGGCCAAGCAGCAGCCTATCAGTCAGTTGCCCATTGGTGGAGACTCTTGGGCACTCGCAAGGGGCTGGGAGACCCCTGGAAGCGAGACAGTTACAGCTGAGTGTGACCCGTCAGCAGAGCGTTTGGAGGCTATTTCCCAGCACTTTGCAGGGGTTAAGGCCATTCCTTCGAGATGCTCTGTTGTTCCGGGGTGTCGGAGCCATATTAGAGGGTTTATTCCTGTTTGGTTTGGGGAGGTAGGGTTGTGCCGTGTCGTCTTTGGCTTGTTAAGCCAAGCAAGGATTAAGAGCCTGGCACAGCGGAGCTAACGAGGGATTGGATCACACCCTTCAGGGTGAGGACAGCACTCGCATGCATGTGTGCACACGCACTCTGGGTGCCCGTGAGGAGGGAACGTGGCATTTAACCTGTGGATATGTCTTACAAACTATGGTACGAGAACGTTCTGCAGAGTGCAAAGCCCTGCACTTGGAACGAGATGTCAAATTGCCAGCTGCTTGCATGGCCTGAGAGCACACTGTCCCCTGGGGTGTCCATCCCATGCAGTGAATGAGGTGAGGTGTCCTGTGGAGCCCTGTGACCCTTCAGCACTGTAACCCAGAGGTGGGGGGCATCCCTGTTCCATGTGGTGGTGTCCTTGGAGTGGGGCGTCGGCGGCTGGGCCACGGGAGCCCAGCCCACCTCTCTTCCACCTCAAACCCAGCTGCTCCAGTGGCAGCCAGCTGCTTGTGGCCATTTTACCAGCAGGAAGAGGTGAAATGAATCAATTAACTGCTGCTCATTACAGACCTAGCTTTATCTGGTACAATCGGGTCCTGAACTAGTGTTCACCCGTGCATTGCAGGAATGGGCTTTCATTTTCTACGCTTTTCTAGTGCGGTTCTCATGCCCTCCGCTTTCCTATCATGCAGCCTCAGGTAGCCACTTCCCACTCCCTTTTCCTTGCTCCACGGCGTGCACATTGCGCGCCCTGGGAGCTCATCTGCTTTCCAAGGACCGGAACACTGAAATGCAGCTGATTTTTGTCCAGACGTGGGGTTTTGCTAAGCCAGTTTCTCCAGTGACGCACTGCTAGTCAGTTTATTATCCCATTAGATTCCCACACTGCCTGTGCAGCAGCACCTGCTCAACTGGAGCCTCGTGTGCTGGCAATTAATATGTTATGCCCTGATTAATTAGCAGGGTTAATTATGATTGCTGTTGCTCAAACCTGTGTAGAGAGAGATGACATCATGTTGTTCTGAGTCATGGTGCTGAGGGTGTTCTCCTAGGGATCGATGACCAGAGTTCTGCGCCTTTGTTAACAACATGAGCTTCTTGGCTTCACTTGCTTGTCTCTCCAGTACTCTGAAGTTTGGGAATCACAACCCTGTTCAGTCTGAGTATCATTTCCTTAAGGGACAGCTGGAAATAACCGCTGAGGTCCCAGCCAGGCCCCCTCCCCAAGCAATGTCAGGGTTCTTGCCTTTCACATAGTCATTAGAGACTTGTCTAGTTTAATTTGAAGGGAGTTACTTCAGGATGTAAGAAAATGGATTAATTAACTAATCTGCACCTTAAACCTTATCTGACCCTCAAACTCGGCCCAAACCCTGCAGCTTCTAGGCAGTTTAAAAGAGTCTGGCTAACTTTGTAAACTTGGTCTCCCCACCCTGCCTCTGTGTTCACACCCCTCCATAATCCTGTTTTCGGATGAGCCACAAGTAGAATTTGAGAGAGATCCAGTCCAATGAGGACCGGTGACCCTCTTCTGGGTACTAAGGTGAGGGTTATACTACTGATGCAAGCGCGAACCGAACCTCCCAATCACTGGAGCTTCACCCACCCCCTGGTTTTCCATCCCCATTTTGACTGGCCACACTTCATTGTCTGTTTGCCACGGGCAGTAGTGAACGAGAGATGGTCGTCCTCCTGTTGACTTTGCCTTTCAAAGCTCTCCTCGTTCACTTCTTTCTGCCCCGCGTCCATAAGGATACAAATCTACCCCAGTCCAGCTTTCCCCAAACATCAGTAATAAGGTCCCCTTTATTCCTTTTGAGGTCACAAACTATGCAAAACAAACAAAAAAACCCCAACAGGAATTGAGGAAGAAACCACACAAACAATCAAACATTCTCTTCCAGAGACATGGAGGATTCCCCTTGTCTGCAAAGGCATCCACCAAAATCAGAATGCCACATCTTAAACCCCAGGCAATCTGTTATTCTCGGAGCAGTAACATGATACATTAGCAGCCACCTTATCCTAGCAAAATGTATCATTACCTGCACTTTCTGCACTTTCCAGATCAATCCACTTTAAAAATGTAGTAATACAGAAGGGTATTAGGTACTAGAAAACTCATTATGAAAATGGCGCACTCAAATTCTTTAAAGGTGATATTTCATAAAATATACTATGCCTAGCTCTCGGCTCAATCACTCTTTTTAATAGCTCCATAGCAGCCAGAAAATAAAGTATTCATGAAGATTGAAGAAGATGATCCCATGAACTTCAATTTAATTGGTGCAAATTAAAACGATCCATCTTTTCACGCTGCCCGTCTATCTCCAATCATCAGTGCACCGCACGTCCAGCACCCTGATTACAATTATCTTTTAATAGGAAAACTTGTCACTTTTCGTGTGATTTACATAAGCTTGCACAAACTTACTGGTGTCCTGTAGGGTGCGACGTATGATTTTATTTATTTATCTGTTGTTCTCGTCACTCAGTATGGCTAAGGGTCTGGGGGGAGAGGGGAGCTGTTGGTGTGGGGGGAGGTCAGTTTACCCTCGGCTTGCATGCATGTGTGTGAGGAGAATGCCAGAGAACAGCCGTCAATACATCTTCATTTCCCAGACCTCCCCCCAAAGAAGTGCTAATGCAGCCAAGATTTCGTGGTGTCCCCACAATGACCATTGCAATTACAACAGAGAAACCTAGATGACATTTTGACTCTTAATTAGGAGCGAATGATGCTGGTCCCTGCTGATGGCTCTCTCTCCAACTGCTCCAAGAGTCCCAGCCTGGGAAGGCATCCTGCAGGGTTTAATAAGCCATCAAAACACAATGGCGTGGGCCACATCCTCTAGCGTTCAAATACAATTACCATAAATGCGTGCTCCCTAGCCCTGGCCTATTGTTTGGAGTGGGGAGAGATCCCTGCCGCTGAGAATTGCAAAGGGACCTCACATTCCTATTATTATGACTATTATTTCATTGTAACGGCCACAGTCCAGCAGCGAGGACGCTGATTCCTTGCTCAGAGCCATTTATGTATAGTATGTTTCGATTTTGTTTCCTTATCTCTGAAAGGCGAGAGTCCTTATCACAGATGTCTTCTGTGCCTGAAGTTGTTGGGAGAGTTCGCTCTGTCTTCTGAGGCCAGATTTTTCTATGCATTGAAATAATTAGCATTGTTTAGCCTCTGTCTGCATATTGCCTGACAATATTAACCCTGAAATGAGTGGCAGACAGATTCAACGGCAACAGAGTACAGCTCACATGCTCTGAAGACACTAATAATGCCATTTACGTACACGGATGGCAATTTTTAATACACATGGAATTTCAGCATCTTCTTTTTTATAACAAGCTAGTCACCATGGTGGAAAGTGGCGAAATCCCTTCAAAGGCTATTGTTTCTTGGGTATGTCTGTTTGTTTCTAACTTTTTCATACATGAAATATAGCTCAATTTGGAAGAATGCATTGCTGGTGGAGTTCAAATGCTGATCTCATTAAGTGCCTGTCTCATTTAGTGCATGAATATTAAACAGAAAGGTGCTTGTCCAGGACATACACAAAAAAGAAAATTTAGCCCCCCTTGCTGCAGCGGATCCTGGAGCCACCAGCTACAAGTGCCCACATCGGAAGATGCCGCTGTGCAGGATTGAACTTGCCTACTGGAGAGGGAGGGCCAGCAGGACAAAGTGATGTACACTCGACAGACAAACCCCAGAGAACCAGTAATGGTTTATCGTGCTCAGAAATGAGTGCCCAAGACACCCAAGCAGTGTTTCTGGCTGCAATTGCAGGGCGAAGCAACATGCTTCCCAGGTAGCACCTTCAGGCATTCTTTGAGAAATTTTTCAAAATTGCTTTGTGCAAAGAAAAAGCAACCCATTTGTCCTGCCCTACAAGGTGGCTGGGTGCTCCTGGGGCTCTGTGCAAAGGCTACAGTCAAACAGTCAGGGGAGCAGACGTTCTGAATGAGAAAGTACCTGGGAGAGAGGGAGGGGAGAGGGATGCACTGGAGAGGTCCTTCCCCTGGAAAGGGAAGTGTGCGCGGTGCTGCGCCCCATGGAGAGAGTCTCCAGTGGCTTGCAGCAGCAAATCTCAGCTCAGCATCACGGCTGCTCAGCAAGCAGAAGTGCCGGCCCACGCTGGGACCGGAGGGAGGCCCAACAGGAAGCTGAGGTGGGTTTTTGTTCCATGTGAACTCTTGGATTCTGCTTCTCAGTGGCTGGCCATGGAGGAGGAGCTGAATGGAGACAAGCAGTTCATTAGGGCAGAGTCCCCCAGGCAGCACAAGGGCCTAGGCACCACTGGGGTGACGGTCCTCCTCCCTGTGCCGAGCAGGTGCTGCACAGACACAGAGGCAGCCCTGCCCCAGGTAGCTGCAGGCTGACAAGAGGGCCTTGTTTGCATGAGCACAGGTGGGGAGCAAGGCCCAAGAAAACGAAGTGGCTTGTCAGGGTCCAACTGCTGGGGCCCAAACCCAGGCCTTAGCCCAGCAAGGTGGGCCCCAGGCTCTCCACCCTCCTCAGCTGGCGAGGGGGGACTGGACAGCTCTTATGGGCCCTTCCCAGGTGCTCTCTCCAGGGCCGGGGCTGAGCGCTGCTGGGCATCCCGGTGTCTATTGCGGAGGGATCACCAGGCAGCTGCCAAGGACAATCCATCCTAGGCTGGACCCCGTGGTCTAACAAGAAAGAATCCACTCCACTTAGCATGGCTGCTTTGTCCCATCCCTGCCCCACACCAGCCTGAAAACTCCCTGCCTTCCTGCTGCAGACACCACCCTGAGACGCCTTGCTCTTCCCCTTGCTCAGGCAGCTCCCTCGACTTCTCCAAATAAGTCTTTTGTCACAGCGAACACCACCCATCCGTACGCCTCAAATAGACCCCAATTTACTTGATCCGTCAGGGAAACGTATTGTGCTGACCTGTCATAAATCCTCCAGCTACGCACCTATTCTCTCCTGCCCCGTCCACTCCCCACCCCATCAACCTCCCTTCTACCTGCCTCTCTCCTCGGATAAGCAGGTAATCATGAGCTGCCACCGAGAGGTGCCCCATTA
This sequence comes from Pelusios castaneus, assembly GCA_007922175.1. NCBI lineage: Eukaryota > Metazoa > Chordata > Testudines > Pelomedusidae > Pelusios > Pelusios castaneus. Next base: position 15,637,649 of record ML685804.1, on the reverse strand, counting down.
ACGTGATGGATTTGGTGAGAAAAACAAATGGACTGAAACCTGCGGATTGCTGTCCTTACTGCACCTTGGCCTTCCCGTCTGTCATATCAATATCCGCACGGGGCCTCATTACAGGCCAACGGCTCACTTCAATCTCACCCTAAGGAGTAGGTGTGAACAGTGCAGCAGCCCTGCCTGCTCAGCAAGACAGACAAACAGATGCTGCCTCTCACCGCGAGGGTGGGGCCCCTAAGACCGTCTGCCCCCTCCTCCTCTCAGCAAGTTACAGCTGAGGATAACAAAGAAATTAAGCACCCCTTTGACTGTTGTATTCCAAGATCTCTTGGTTTCCCTGCGGGTGTGTCTGTGTCTGTCTGTCTGTAGCCTCTTCAGCCTGGCTACTCTAAATGACACAGCAGACCCCGCAGACATTTGCGGTTGCCCGTGGCTAACGAGGAGATGGTGCTGGGCTGGAGAAGCACGTTCCCTTTGCACATTCCGTGGCCCTGAGGCCATCACCCAGATACCCATCGTGCCGTGCACTCACATTTAACACAGGAGTGATCGGCCATCACAGCCTTGAGCGGGAAAGTCACCCCAGCCCACAGGCCAACGTGACCTATGCGCCCAGTCCCGGGGGGCACAGACCTTTCCACTTGCCATGTGTGAGATGGTAAGTTCACCCACTGGGGCTCCTACAGGCTGGCCTTCATTGCACTCAGCCCTGGCCCACACTCGGGCGCTTCTCCAAGCCTGTTCTCACAGCACCTCTCACCGCAGCTCCCACTCATCCTGGGTACAGCCCACACGCCCAGCCCGCCTTAAACTCAGGCTTTGCAGTGAGGTCACCCCCCCAATGCCTTCCCACAATTCCTGCTTGTGTCCACGACAGACACATCTGTCCACAATTCCCTGGGAAAGACTCAGAGTGGATCGGCTTACCATCGTGCAAAAAACCGCCGGATGTGCCCCTAGGAGTTGTAGCACCTGGCATGAGAGAGCGCAGCACCAGTTGAATCTGGCTTTGTCCCCATGTGCCAGTCCCGGGAATTAACGCTGTAGTGAAGATGCCCTCACTGAGGGGCAACATCTGAAAACCTCCATCAGAATCCAGACTCTCTTTTCCCAGGCTTCCCCTCCTAAATCAGCAGCAGCAGGAAAGAGAGAGAGACACCACCTCTGCAGAGAACAGGCTTGCGGAGGAGTGTGTGCTTCGGAAAGGTCTATAGCCTGTCTCACCCTCCATGGCTGCACAGCAGTTCCAACTCTTGCCATCCAAACCTAACCCAGTTCTGGGGCCAACAGGATGCTGCTGAAGGCACTGGACAGAGGAGGTGGGAAAGACAAGCGGGGTTTTGCATTTCTCAGCATGAAGTTCACTCATAGAAAGGCCAAAGACAAATCGGTTCTGAGAACCTTGGCATCCATGCACCCACAGCTGCTCAGCTAGGTTAGGGTTTTTCTGGAGTCACGAATAAAGGGGTGGCTAGCGAAGGGGGTGGGGATTAGGGCTCTTCTCCCAGCTCTTGCCTAAGGACATGCCGTGAGTAGGTGAAGGTCAGTTCCGATGCTGTGCCTCAATTCCCCCATCTTAAAATGAAATAATAATACTGCTCTGGGGAGCTTGTGATGATTGATTAATTACTGCTTGCAAAGTACTTTGCCTCCTCCAGCACCTTCCATCCATGGGCAGGAAAGGTTCTTAGCAGTCTTTACAGCTCTAGGTACCAGTATTTGTCGCGCTGAGAAAGCCAGCCTCACTCAGCACACTGTGATCCATTTGTGCTACTGATGAGTGAACCTCTCGTAGTTCCATCCGTTCAGGTGAGCATCTGAAACTTCATCTCCTTGGAAATGTCGCTGAAATGCTTTGAGCCTTTTCGGGTCTGGAAACTGCACGAGATGAGTCTCTCTTACAAGAATTTCACTCCTCCTGATTTCAGCGGAACTGGAATCGTGGCACAAACAAGCATTCTGCAGTTACCATTGCTCTCCTCGGCCTGAAAACTTCTGATACCTTCTTCTTTTGCAAGGTGGAAGGGCTGGAACGTGAACTGTATAGAGATGTAAAACAAACAAGGAGTCCCGGGGCACTTGTAAAGACTAAAACGTTGATTTATCGCATGAGCTTTCCTGGGAGAAAATCCCACTTCGTCAGACGCTTGATTTTCTCCCACACAAGCTCATGCGATAATAAATTCGTTAGTCTTTAAAAGTACCACAGGACTCCTTGTTTGTTTTGCTGAACTAGACTGACACGGCTCCCCCTTTGGAACTTGATCTATAGGTATAGTCATCCATGGTTCACAGTCCAACTGGAAGGGCCTATCGAGTCGGGTCCCTCAGGGGATCCCTTCTAGGTCCAGTTCTGCTCAAAATCTTCAGCAGCGATTTAGAGAATGGCGGAGAGAGTACATGTCTAAAATTTGTGGCCGATACCAAGCTGGGAGGGGTTGCAAGTGCTTTGGAGAAAAGGATTAAAATTCAAAATGACCTGGACAAACTGGAGGAATGGTCTGAAGTAAAGGCATGAAATTCAATAAGGACAAGTGAGAAGAGCTTCACTTAGGAAAGAACAGTCTGTTGCAGACGTGCAAGGTGGGAAATGAGTCCCTAGGAAGGAGCACTGCGGAAAGGATCTGGGGATTGTAATGGATCTCCAACTAAATCTGAGTCAACGATGTAACAAAGGATGTATTAGCAGGAGGATTGTAAGCAAGACATGAGAAGTAACTCTGCTCCACTCCATGTTGATTAGGCCTCAGCTGGAGTATTGTGTCCTGTTCTGGGTGACGCATTTCACAGATGTAGACAAATTGGAGAAAGTCCAGAGAAGAGCAACAAAGGTAGGAAACATGTCCTATGAGGGAAGAATGAAAAAACTGGGTTTGTTTAGTCTGGAGAAGTGAAGACTCGGGAGTAGGGGGGGACATGATCACAGTTTTCAAGCACATAAAAGGTTGTTACAAGGAGGAGGGAGAAAATTGTTCTTGTTAACCTCTAAGGATAGGAAATGTTTCCTAAAGTCCAACCAAATCCTCGCTTGCTGCAGCTGAAGCCCATTGCTTCTTGCCCCGACTGTCAGGGTAGTCAAGCACTGGAAAACATTGCCCAGACAGGTTGTGGAATCTCCATCTTGGGAAGCTTTTAGAGCAGGCTAGCCCAGCACCTGTAGTAGAAAGATAATATTTAGTTCTGCCCTGAATGGAGGGAACTGGAGGCCTCTTGCGGTCCCTTCAAGTCCCACGATTCTGTTTTGTATCTTAATTCACACAGTGACAGAATGGACAATCCAGAGCTACCCCAGATAATTAGCCAGGCATTGTGTCACTAAACAGAAAGTTAATTTTGAAAGTTTGGGCTGGATTCAGTTTTTTATTATCTTTTAAATGTCAAGGACTATTTCCCAACCTTGCCGGGTGAGAGAAACTCCCAGGAAATGAAAACATTTCTTTCTAACTCCCACAAATCCTTGAATCTATCTCAGTTAACGCTCATCAATCAGCACAAGAAACAGGAAATGCAACGGCTTCTTCCCCATCAAAATGCATATTACTTTCTAAATACCAAGGGCAACAACTTGTGGCCAGAATTTCAGGCTTCCTGAGGGACAAGTACCCACAGCTGATGTGTTCACTAAAATGAGAGGCAGGCGAAGAAGTCAAAGGGAACTTTGTCCTTCATCTCTTACCCCAGGGAGAGCTCAGCTCAGAGCTGCTCCCTTCCCTGTCATAAGCAAACAAAATTATGCAGCTCGCATAAGGAGCTGTTGAACTGTATAAAGTATTGTCCAGGCAAACGTTACACCAGTACATGGCTCGCTCGCCCCAATAAGAGCTTTTACTGACTTTCTGGAAGGAAAAGCGAACCCCGGCCCTCACTAGGGAGAGGGTGAAATGTAAGGACATTCGCCATCTCAGTCAGGGGTGGGGAGTGGGGCACGAGCCAGGCAAAGCTGACCTTGCAGCTGTCTGAGGCTGACCCTGAAGCAGCAAAATTCTCCATTCCATTCCCAGGCACTGTCATCCCTCACCTTGGAGAGAGCGCTCTCTGTGCTCATTCATCATCACAAATGTTTCTATTTGGGCTTATTGGTTTGTACAGTTAAGCCCTGTTACAGTTACACCAAGAAGAAGGACAAACTGTGATTTTATCCAATGTTAGATCATATCACTCCGTGCCACAACATTCACGGCATTAATAAGGAGAAAGGGAGACTCTGGAGAAATCCAATAACACAGCATATGTGATAAGGCCCTCTGGAAAGGAGGGTAACTCCACACGGCAGAGTGAGCTCCCTGGAACCCATCCTGCACACCCCGCATTGTTTAGCGACCAGTCAGTTCCTGCTTTCAGCAGATCAGGGTAAGAAACCCCCAAGGGCCATGTCTAGTTCATTGCAGGCAGCAAGCCCATATTAACTTCTTACTTTTAGAGTCCAGAAAAGTATTTTCTTTTAATCCAAAATATTAGATACCTTGAATGTCTGACTCTTCATAGCAGCTTGGTAAGGTGATGTCGCCTCCAACTTCCCAGCTTGTGACAGCCAGTCTTCTGGGCTGGGGACTTCGGTGTCAGCAAGCCACAGACATGCCCAGCTATCTGAGACCACGAGGAGAAAACACTGCTTAGAGGACAGAGCTCTTTGCTGTCCCAGCAGGTCAATGTTATTTCAAGGATACTGGCCTAGCCACGGCCAGTGTTTTTCAGAGGCACCTGTTCATTCCCGTGGGAGCGAAGTGCAGACACAGACCACGTTAGCCAAGGGTGTGGCCTGAAGCAATTGGAGGGACGTGACCAATCCAGAAATGTAGCCCCCCCTTGCCTGGCCAGTTCAGACCAACCCCTCAAGCCCACACTGGGCTCCCAGCACAGCCCCATGGCTAGTTACAGACAGGTCTGCCCACTCATCGGAGAAACATGCAGTGCCTGAACTAGCAGGTCTCTTCCACCTCTACTGAGTATAACCCAAGCACATCAGCCAGTTCTCCCGGGGACTCTGATTTCCTACGGATGTCACTTGGGGAGCAGAGAAGCCCTCGCCTCCCCTCTCTCCCCAGTGAGCTTGGCAGCAAGTACAGAGCGGGTTCCAGGAAGGAGGAAAGGCTGCCCGGTTATGTGCTCCCTTCCCAAAAGTGACATTCTTCCGCCTCCCAACTCCCCTCCTGCCTGGCGTTGGCTCTAGGGCTGCATTCAGCTGCAGAAGCCCAAATTCAGAGGTCACCTGCCCTCTCACGGATCCCCGACAGCTTGCATTGTTTTAAAACTCCAGATAGGAGAGACTCACCAATGCGCCCCCTTGAACCTGGCCTGCAGAGCATGTTCCGAGTCTGCACAGGAGTGCATCCTGCGTCGTAGTCACCAAGCGAGCATGGCAGACCTGTGCTATGCTTTGCTGTGTCGCTAGTTGGGCAGTCATGGAAGGCTCTGGCCTGATAGCTCCCTCCTCAACCCAATCAGCATTTACGTTACCCTTCTGGGCAAGGGCATCCTTCCTAGTTACACACACTCAGGAGCCAAAGTTGTCTTGTTTAGCTGAAGTTTACACACATTACCGACACAGCCCTGAAGGCTGTCCAGAGACAGTCTGTTAATCTTACACACACAGTGCTCTCAGGTCCTGGGTTACATCAATTTTTAAAGGTCCAGGATTGGCTTACAGCCTAGCTGCAGATTTTCCTCAGCACCGATGGATTTTTATGGAAACCGCTGCTTCAGAGTTACTCGCCCCTTTTCGAGGAGAGTGCTGGCCCCGGCAACGTGCAGGCCAAAATGGGTTTCCTGGAACAATTTTAAAATCGTTCCTGGGTTAGCATTTCATGCAGGGCCTTTGTTTCCCAGGTCAGCCCTGTCCAGATGGATGTCGCCCATTGATAGCTCAGGATGAAAGGAAGAAGGTGTTTGAGGAGCATTTGGCCCCTACTTATTGTGAACAAGACAAGCAGGAGCCTTTACGGCAGGCGGCACCGTGACATTTCTCCTTTGTTTGTAACGATTCTCCCAGGAAAACATGCTGAGCCTGCAACGCGCTCCTCTGCACAGCCTTCTGGGGTCATGTAACCGAGGTAGACATTTAGCTGTAAAAAGGCAGGACTCTGTCTTGGCCTCCCCGTGCCATTGGCTGGTTCTTGTTATCCACCCGCCTGACTCCTGGACGCTTTGTGCGCAAACTGCTCACAGAAAGAGCCCGAGCGGTGTGGAGCACGTCCATGTCGCACATCAGCCAGACAGGGCGTTCTCCTGCATTCACGTGCACAGAACTGCAGAAGAAGCTTTCTGGGGCTGCCCTAGTTACACTATGGTTAAACTTTCTTTCAAGCGTCAGGCCAGCGCCCAGAGCAGGAGATAGCGTTGTAAAAGAGCCCATTCTGGCATGACAAGACATTTGTCACCATGGCACAGCTTCCAGGAGAGTGGCGTAGACACTCTGTCTAGAGCTGGGCCCTCTTTCCCAGGACGTGGCATTTCCGAGAAGGGGAAAACCACCTCTCCCAACAGCTGGGGCTCACGTTTGAGGAAGAGCAGCCTTTGTGCTAGCCACTTGGAGATAAATGTACAATGACATCACTCCTTAGCCGCTGCCATGGCTTGAGACAAAATGGGCCCACGCCTGGAAAGGTGCATGGGAGGAATCAAATCCTGAGAGCGACAAGCTCACGTCTGGTTGCACAAAGATTTTTCTAGTTGTTTTTCTTTTTATGATCAGCTAAAGATTTCCTTTGCATCTGCCAAGGAACTGTTTTCACAAATAAGTATGTAAATCCTCTGTAAATGTATGCTAATTACTGATTTTAATTACAATGTAAATAAGTAGTTACTGAATAATTTTAAAGTATTTTCATGGGGCGGTGTGATTTAAAAGCTCACTTGTGGAAGTACAAAACAATAAATTTTATAGTAATGATCCCACGGTTTGCAGTCTCTGGCCACATACAGTTTGCATGTGTTCTGCAAGAGAGCCATACCCAAGCATTTCCCCGGGAATTGCTGCGGAATAACAAAATTATGACATGATTGGTTTGACTGCTATGTGCAATATTGTCCTCACACTGAAACAAACATGCACGCTGAGATTTTCCACAAGTATTAGTGAAAATTCATTTATCTGGCCAACGGCAAAGTTGTCACTGCAGCCTTGGGGAACTTCACCAGTTGAAAAATTCTGCAGTGACAGGTTTTCAGAGCTTGAAAAAACCAACAAACCAACTGACCCAGCAAAAAGAGAGAAGGAGCAAGAGGCAAGATTCCACCCTTTGTGGCCACCATGAGCAGACAGGTAACCGTGGCCGCCTGCCCTGGTCCCCAATACCCACTGGGCTGCAGAGGGTCACAACCCCCTAGGCAACCTGCCAGCTCACTGCTTTATGCCACACTCTCCTGGTGATGCTAGTCTGCTGTTGAGAGTGGTTGCGACTGCCTGTCACATGTAGTCACATTGCAATAGCTCATTAAGATGCAACCCCTGGCATTCTGCAGTGCCAGCATGAGGCTCTCCAGCCCTGGTATCTCTCCTAAAGAAGGGGAGTTACTGAAGAAACTAACACCCTTTGAGCCTAGGGATGTGGGCGCTCCTGCTCCAGAGAATTCACCCAGTAAGCAATGGGCTCCATTTTAGCAAAAGACAGGGGCACAGGCCAGTTTCTCCCCCCCCTCCAGGCTGAAAACAGGTCCTGTGGAATTTGTGCGCATTAGCCCTGGTGCACAGAACCAGGCGCTTGCTCTAATTCTGGCCATTTCCTATGAACACCAAACAGAGAGTGCAGCAGCTTGGCAGGAAATGGCAAGCATATAAACAGTTAAATGGTATTTCCTGGGGGGTATTTTTTTATTAATTCCATTGTGATAATATGTTAAATGCTGGCACTGTGAAAATTAGTGTTAATGAACATTAAATGTGTTGGACAATTTAAATGGTGTGTATATATCACCTCCCATATTATTGGGATTGGCTCACTAGTAATATCCTTTTATCGATCCGTTGCATTTCTCCTTGGCTCCGTCCCTGTGGAAGTGGTCATGAAGGACACAGTAAGCATACGGCTATCAGAGACATAATCTTTTAGCACTTTAATAACACAGTCAGCAGCCATCACCTACCAGCTCTTGATAACTGTCTCCGTCAGCTCTTTAGAATTTGCACATTACAGAGTCCTTCTAAATCTTCCTTGAAAAGGCCACTCAATTAAAGAGCCCTACCTGTGCGACTCAGCCGCGCTCTCTTCCCTCCCCTGCTTCTACAGGGCTGTATAAATAGTGCTTCCTCCCTCAAAAATAGCAATGGTGTGGGCTATTTGGAGCTAAGAAGATAAGGAATCTATATATAGATTTTGTATTCCAGCTTGTGATATTCCGTGCTATGCCCATGTGCGCAGCTTGCCTCTAAGACTTGCTATTAATTATGTTTGTGCAATAATATAGATCTACCAGGACAGGAATGAAGGAAGGTTAGTTACCACGGACAGATTATGGCCTAAAACAACGTTCACTACAATGTCTCCCTGTATGATAGATGCTGTACAGAGAAAGTAAGATCCTGCTTGGGTGAAGATGTGGCTTAGTGTGAGGTGACTGAATATTCCAATAGCAAATCTCATAAACTGACTGTTACACACACAGACACGTATCTGTGGCTGACATTTTCAAACTCGGGTTGGGTGACAGAAGCTAGAGCCAGGTAAAGAGACATTACTTTTTGAGAGGCTGAGCCCGCCCAGCTGCCACGCTATGTATGTGATTTGTGTGTATGATAAAAACCTGTATTAAGTAATGCTATTTCAATTGCAATTTCAAAGGGTAGGAAAGGCCCCAGCTGAGACCGTTTGTGCAGCCGTAGTTCGGTGATCTTGAATGACATGGTTACATTATATATTTTCCACAAGACCACCACAGCTTCATTCAGCGCAAAGGATGCAGTGCTCAGTGACTGTACAGCTGCCCTTGACATTCAATGTGTGACCCCATCTTTTATTTACCACATATGGCGCAAACCCTACACCACAGAATTATTCACTTCCTCCCTGCGAAAGACAGGGCGGAGGAGCTGTCATGGGTCACAAAGATCTTCTGCCAGTCTCGGAAGAAGAAGGGGCAAAAGAGCTCTGCAAAGCTCTGAAGTTTCTCTCTTCCATAAGAACATAAGAAAGGCCGTACTGGGTCAGACCAGAGGTCCATCCAGCCCAGTATCTGTCTACCGACAGTGGCCAGTGCCCAGGTGCCCCAGAGGGAGTGAACCTAACAGGCAATGATCAAGTGATCACTCTCCTGCCATCCGTCTCCATCCTCTGATAAACAGAGGCTAGGGACACCATTCTTAACCCCTTTCTGGCTAATAGCCATTTATGGACTTAGCCACCATGAACTTATCCAGTTCCCTTTTAAATATTGTTATAGTCCCAGCCTTCACAACCTCCTCAGGTAAGGAGTTCCACAAGTTGACTGTGCGTTGTGTGAAGAAGAACTTCCTTTTATTTGTTTTGAACCTGCTACCTATCAGTTTCATTTGGTGACCCCTGGTTCTTGTATTATGGGAGTATTTAAACAACTTTTCCTTGTCCACTTTTTCCACATCAGTCATAATTTTATATACTTCTATCATGTCCCCCCTCAGTCTCCACCGTCGAAGGCGGTTCAATAAACGACGTTACCTCACCCACCTTGTCCCCCATATCCTGGGACCATGGAAAATAATTTCCTTGTTGGGTTGTCGATAGTGCTGATCACTGTGATATCTGAGTGCCTCACAAACATTAGTGACTTCACAACATCCCTGTAAGGCAAAGCACTGCTATTCCCCTCATGGTACAGGTGCAGCTTGGTGAGATTCAGGCCGACATTGCCCTGTGTTCACTGATTTTGAGTATCCAGCCTGGGCTGCCTCGGACTGATTCCTCAGAGTACTGTGTTTTTATCACCCCGTGACTGTGATTCTAGCAATTCTGTAAACCTGCCTGGTATTGCAAGTTGGGCACCCAGAAAATGAGGGACACACAACGAGGGACCATGTGTAGAAAGGCTGGGTTAAGTGCCTGATTTAACTTTCGTCACCACACTGTAATATGATAACCTAAGATTCCAACGTTTATTAGAAACACACTGAAAAACCAGCAAACTGAGAAAATAGCCGAGGGCTGGAGCATGGCTGGTACCGACGGACTCTTTGACAACTGTCAGGCCAAAGTCTCTACTGCAAATGTGCCGAGGGGATTTTTCAGAGCCGTGCCATTCACTCCAGTGTTTTAGATTTTCCCAGGTACAGCACAAGCGCTGACAGCCACATTTCAAGTCCCTGCCCCAAAGCACGAGGAACCAGAGCTTTTCAGATAAATGGTCATAAGCATTTTTTATTTTTACATTGGCAATACACATTTTTCTCTTGTCTTGTTCTCAGAAATGGTTGAATCATTTTTACTGAAACTTCTCAAATAAATTCAGTTTAAGGCAGACACCTGGAATGGAAAATTTGAGCCTCAACAGTTAAAGGTTTACAAATTCATAAGTATCTGAAAACAGGATTTTATAACAGAAAGTGTTCACAACCTTAATTATGAATGTATTTGCCAGCCCCACCTCTGTATGGTTCTCTTTGTTTATAAATATCCATGTGGAGAGATTATTTTATTTGTAAGTGAGTGTACACCTGACTAGATAAGAGCTATACCATCTAAATGCATACATACACAAAATCTAAACAGTACCCATTTTTGAGGGAAATTTCAGTAACTCATTGCCCAAGGAAGAGGAAATGTAAATAGACTGTAGAATAATATCCAGGTGAAAAGACTGTAATCTCAGTCTCCCTCATTCTTCTATCCTTTGGGGGCAATGTTTTGCAGCTATTGCTTGAACGATTGGGCAGTATTTTTTAATTATACTTTTCCTAAATGTTTGTTTTATAAAGAACGTGATAGATTCAACTGTGTTTTATTGGTTTGAGATTCATAACCAAATGTCAGAGTAAATTGAATATACAGTGGTTACACTTTAAAAGGTTTCGTTAATAAACTGCATAAAGTAAATAGGAAAATCAATGCTTTTGTTAATATTTTGCTATTTTTGCACATCTTTAAATGCAGAGCAGGTTTACTAGCACAAAGCGCCAGTTTAGATGTAACTGAAAACCCTGACCAGAAGAAATGATCTGTGGCCAGAGGTTACTATAATGGTTAGTTGGGAATGGAACGGGTTCTGAGTGTTACAGAGCAGTGGAAATCAGGCAAACCCACAGTCGGACCATTATTAGGAAATGCTGCAAAACCCTTCTCCTTTGAAAAAAGCATTCTCTCACTTTCCGCATTTACATCTCCTTCTACCAATAAACCTAGTCAGTCCAAACTCCCAGTCAGAGCTTTGATCAATCCCCGCGGCCGCCCCCCCCCAGACATGAGCCCTGGCAGGATCAGGCCTTCGGTGTCGCTCAGATGGAGGCTGTTGCTGTCCTAGACAGCATAGCACCACGTGCAAATGCAGGGACGGGCCCCTGGGCCCTGAGCTCCCAGCCTTTCCTTCGGGCATGGAACGCACAGCTTGGGATGTGGCCTTCATAGCATCATGCCTGACGGGGCGGCTCTTCAGGGCCTCCTGAAGGAGGTGTGGGTGAGCGTGCTGGGCGAGCGCGAAGCTTGTGAAGGAAGGACGGGGTGAGACAAAGGCGAGGAGAGGCACAGCCCCGGTGAAGAGGAGTCTGGGTAGAGGAAATGCTGCGTTTTCACCAGCCTGGAATGGTGGGAATGAAAGGGTGATGGCCAGAAAAAGGAGTCGAGAAGACGGAAGAAAGATCTGGCCGGACTGGAGAGAGCTCTGTTGTTCAGGAGGCTGCTAGGGATGGACATGCATTTGGAAGAGATGGTGACTCTCAGGTTTCTTTGGGGTTTATACAGGGAAATGGAAAGGTTGCAGGCTTGGTGCTGAACAAGAGGAGATGGGCCAACTTTCCTGTCCTGTTCTCAGTCTATGCTTTGTGGAGAGGTTCAAGAAGCCATGTTTCTGTGTGGCGCTGAAAGGCCAGGAGGCTGAGCGCCTTTCTCAAGCCCCAGAATAGTGGCTGCCTGCCTTACAGACATAGAGGTGCCACCAGGGTGAGCTCAGGAAAGATCACTCGCTCTGTGTGGCCTGTGCAGCCTTGGCCTCTCTGGCCAGTGCTGTGAGCTGCAATGGTTATTTCTGGGAGCTGGCTTGGAACGAATCTTCCTCTGCCCTGTGTGTCAGGAATTCTGAGCAGCCTGCTGAAACTTTAAATATAGCTCTTAAAGCAGACACCCAGAGTGCTGAGGTGTGATTTGCCTGAATCTGTCTGGTAGCTCAGCTTCCCCGCTGTTATCCAGGCTCTGCAGTTCCTCTCCAAGGGCTGCAGCAAGGCTGGTTATGCTGGGGGTTGCTGTCTTTCTAAGAAAACTGGGTTTGCATTTTTGTGCCGTTACCCTGGATTTTTGTAGCTTCCGAGATACCCAGTAACTATTTAAATTATTTCCTCACGTGCTGCACCCAAAACGGGCCAGGAGACGTCATTCCCCATATGTAACTAGAGACATTTCTCTTGCAGTGCAGCTCTCCAAATGCAGAGTATGGGATTCTCAGCCCTCTACTGTTCCATTTAGTCTCAAGGTTTTCCATGGTGTACTCTAGCAATGTAATTGCTTTATCAGGCTGTCCCACAAGACCCAGTATCGAGGTACCACCATGCAATCTATAACCCTGTTATAAAATTCAGGGGCTGATTATTGCAGCAGGCCTCTGTCTTGGGTAGAAATGGAATTTTTGATCGCATTAGCCTTCTTGTCAGTTTGCAATCTTACATTTCCTCTGGCCAAAGAGGGGAAAAAACACAATCAGAATAATATGCAGGGAAGTAAAAGTGAATAACCAACCTACAGAGTATCAACCATAGTCTATGCAAATCCACCCAGAACACAGTTGCAAGATTCCCCCTGAAGAAAAACAATCATGCTAACACTAGCAATTAAGGAGGTGAATTTCCTCCTGCGGAATGCAAAAAGATTCACAATGGAGACAGAAAAGCTGGAGAAATAAACTCCATTTTCTTTGTGACTTTCTAAACCACACAGTGTTAACAGTCACATGGAAAATCTTTCTCATTAACACCTGGGGCTCAGGGGAAATGCTGCCGACGAACGCCTTATTGCATATAACCCCAAACCCTTTAGGACCTTGAGACGCTCAGACGAACTGGAGTAATGACCTGGAAATAGTCCTCTGGGCCTGCTGCAATAATGATGTGGCTGGCTGTATTTTTTTAATATGAGGAAAGAGATTAAAGAAAATAACAGCCCTGCTTGGCTCACTCATTATTACTGAGGAGAAGTGACCACTCAGAAATGATGACAGGAACCTTGTTCACCAGTAACTGGCACCAAAATGGTGCTACAATGATTTCAAACACCACCTGCCCACAGGCAGCATAAAAAATACAGACGCTATCTGATATGGAAGGAGCATAATGAAAAATAAATTCGCAAAACAGTCTGATATGAGTTAATCCATAGAGTATTTTATTTCTTCATTTTCTTACATTGAATCCATCATGCATTGTTCTGGCAGCACATTTTTAATTACTCTTCATTTAAATATATGCATCCACTGCTCAGATTGCTTTGACACCGGTGCATTTAAAAAACAACAGCAACGATTGCCCTCCTCTCCCACCCATGTGTTTCCTGCATCATGGCTGGAGGTACGCAGACGCCATCTCCGCTGGACCAGCTCCAAAGCTGATAGAAATCACTTTCACGTCAGTGCAGCTATGCAGGTCTCGGCCAGCCGGGGATTTAGTCCTGTCTTTCTTTGATGCACTAAAATCAGCCTGAGGTGAACCATCCCGAGCCGCAGCCTACAAGGGGCTCTCTAGGAGGGCCGTGTGCATAACTGCCCTGCCAGCTGGCCGGCTGTGCCCCCTGTGCCACCAATCCTAGCGGAGTACACACCTAGGGCGACGTGTTGGGCCAGGCAGGACTGGCCGGGTCTAGAACAAAGGCTGCATGCGCGTGTCTGCTGTGGTGAATTGTGCCAACTCTGCCCATTTCCTTCTGAGCTAGCCGCATGGCAAAGCCATGGAGCCTGTCCCGGCTCTGCTGCCTGGAATGAGGTCTCTGTGTGGTCTCTGCTGTACTCCAAGATGCATCACAATCTCCCCTTCTTTGCCCCTGCACTCCCCTCAGCCTCTCCCCCGACGCCACTCTTGTCCTGGGGCACTGAAGGCGAGCAGCCCTGCCCGTGAGCTGCATAATCCCAGAGCTGGCAGTGAGCAGGCTGAGGAGAGGGCCCCCCCCGGATTGTCTCTGTGCTACCTGGAATAAGGACGAGTCCTGCCACCTGCGGCTGTGGGGTCAGCTCAGGGAAGCAGGATGGAAGAGGGGAGTAGAGATGGGCCAGAACCTGAAATCAGAACCTCTCTGGCTTTCAGGGCTCAAATCCCCAGATCCAAACCCACCCCTAGAGTGCTGGATCGGCAAGCACAAAGGTCCTATTTTCTTCTCTAGTTTAGTTTTGCCCCCAAAGGAGGGAATTCCTCGAAGCTTGGCTCTCAATTCCTCAGCGCAGTCAGAAAGCCCTTGGCCATGGATCCTCATTTGGCTTTGTGAAGGTTGCCAGCCCCACATGGGAATGAGCTGCGGAGAGGGGGGCCAGGCTCTATGTTTAATAATACCCAGCATCAGGAAGGGGAAGGAGAGCAAAGGTGGTAACAAAATGCAGCCAGGCAGCTGACCTGGAATAAGCAATTTGTTGACCTCAAAGCCATGGGGTTGAGCTTAAATCCTTGTTTCCAATCTTATTTTCGTTGTCACAACCTAGAAAGGTAGCAAAGGTGAAGACCCGTGCATTGGCTGCTTACCATCCTCTCCCCATGGCCAGGCCAACAAACGCCGTCCATTTCTGCAGCCAGGAAAAGGTGAGGTGCTGGGGTGCAGGAATCTGCCCTTCTTCAGGTGCAGCCACCAAAGCTTTAGTCAAACCAGCAGCTGTCCACCCTTGGCGCCTGCTTGCGCCATCCTGCTCACAGACTGTGGAATCACAGATAATGCAATTCAGCTTCCCAATTGCGATCCCTCCAGATGGCAGAATCCCTGGGCGTGTCCCCACGGCACCACCTCATTGCAAATGAAGGTCTCTTCCCTCCACAGCACTAGACGCTTGTCAGAGCCCAAGAAACAAAGGGGGTCCCCAGAGGGTGCTGTGCCAAGGTCCCCTCTGGGTGGCTTTTTCACTCTTTGCTTGATGCTGGGCAGGGATTAAGGAACATAACAACTGCACTTGGCTCATTCATTACTAACTGATGCAAAAATGACCATTAAGGAATCGTGACAGAGACCCTGCTCATTTGTAGCTGAGACGAAGCACAGCTGCCTGGGGCTGCCTAATGAAATCTGAAACCATCGCACTGCTGTGTCAGATGGGTGGAACACACTTGCTGAGCACGCTAATAAAATGTAACAACCCAAATATTCTGCCAGGTCTGGAGAAGAAATACGTGTGCTGTCCCAGAAGCCCCTCCCAATGTTTCTGGCCTGCCACCCTTCCTTGCCTCACTGAGAATACCAGACCATTGCGCTCTCAAGTCAAAATTCTCTCCCACTAGTGCAAGAAAAGGGCATCACCTTGGGTGGAAGATCAGGGAGACCCTGCTCACTGGCTCTGCCCACTGCTTTGTCTGCTGGAGCTCCCAGCCCTTTGACCCCCCCCAACACTCAGGGGAATTTAACTGCACCCCAAAACTTCTCTCCAGGACTGAATATAGTGACACACGTGCGGAAAAGTCTTTCTGCCCAATGTAGGACGAGCCCTGTCCAAGTGCGGCCCCGGGCACAAGAGCTGCCGTTATGTATTGGAGATGCCAAGGGTCCTTAGGTGGTGATGGTTGGCTAGGAACCAAATAAAAGCAGCGGCTCTGTTGCCAGAAATACTTTGAGACCCTCCAATGAAAGGCGCTGTGTAGTGGGAAAGTGCTTCAGAAACCCCTTTCCCGTGGTGGTACCCTGCACAGATGGGAGCTGAGACTGCCGGCAACAGACACGGGGGCAGCAGGGCTGACCAAGCCCGTCCTTAGCCAAGGACCTCATTCTGCACAAACGACGGAGGCCCCTGGCTTGGGGCACGCTGGAGTCAGTCATTCTGAGTATGTGCCCTCCCTTGGCGTGTGCACACGTAGGGGTGGGGGACTGTCCGCAGGTGCGCCAGCCCACAGGATCATGGCCTGGATAACGCAGACAGCAACTGCAATGTTTCCCCAACAATGAATTCGCTCTGCCCCAGGGACCATGCCCCACCCCCTGTACTTGTCCCCGCTGGTGAGGCGCATCCCACCCCAAACCTCACAAGGACGTGAGTCCTCTGGCAGCACCAAACGCCTCCTGCGCGTCCTCCTCCCAACAGACGCTTCCTCCGGGGCTTGAGGCCTCCTGCCGGATGCTGAGTCAGTCTGTGTCTCCATTGTAAGGCTGGGCTCTTTCTCTGCCCCATGTGCCTGTGTAACCAGCTGTCCTCTTCACTCCCTTAACGCAGCAAAGCTACTTATAAACTGTCCACAGGGCCCTTGAAAGGCCGCTGGGTCACCGCAGTCTAACAGCAACTGGTGCATGTGATCGGCCATGGCACTGCCAAATCCGCAGGTTCTCCCACAGGTATCCTGCCCGAGAACCCCGCCTGGCGTGGGATGGCCAGCGCACCGGCTGTAGCTCATTTCCCTCAGCCAGCGTCATAACAAATGCCATCCTGCCTCCCGTGCCAAGACACAGCTCTATCGCTGCGGCGCCTGGACCCAGCCGCACTCCACATGGTGCTCTGCTCTGCTCTGCATTCATGCCTGCCACTTCCGTGGGGTGCGGGACTGCTCTCGGACGGGGGAGATGTCTATTTGTGGGTCAGCGTGTTCGAAGGTTGGGGTTGTGCTCAGCTGGGCAGTCTGACGCCATGGCCTCCTAGACTAGAGGACTCCAGTGCATTGATAGACCCATTTGCCCTTCCTGATCACTGAAAGTGTAGCTGACCTCCTGGCAAGCAGCTGTTTCAGTGACGTCCAGCCCGCTACTCGGGGACAGGCGCTCATAAAGAGAGGCAGCCTACAGCGGTCAGAGAAACTCCTTCAGTGGAGGAAGCTAGATAGGATGGACACAATAAACCAGGCATCTTGGAAGGGGGTTGGATAGATAACACTTGGGGTCCCTTCTAGTCCTACAGCGCTATGATTTCTGTGTGAAGCAATCTCAGCTTCTGAAGATATCCATGAAGGGTTAGCGGCCTAATTACTGGAGCCAGTCAAAACTCGGAAAAACAATTTTGCAAAAGCTTTGGGAGCGCTTTCCGTTTCTTAGGGTTCAAAGAGTGTTGCATTTTCTTTCAAATTTTGTCTTTAAATAACTTTTTTAAAGATTGAAATTTGTTGGTGGGGGAATGTTTTCCTAAACTTGAAACCAAACAAATATTTCAATTTGAAATTAAACAAAATGACATTTTTCATTTTGTTTCAAAATTTTCATGGGAAAACATGGTTGGAAGCACTTTTTCCACCAAAAAATGCTTTTTTTGTTGAAATTCATGTTTTGGCAGGAAAACTTTTTGGTCGAAATTTTTGACAGGCTCTGCTAAATACTTCTTTGTCCCAGCAAGCCTGTGGTAAGTGTATATGCAAAAAGCACACAGAGACCATGTTAGATTTCTCTGCATAAACATCTACCTCTAACTGACCCAAATAATGACATTTCCACCATTTCCCATGATGGTTATTCCATATTCTGTGGCCAACGTACTTCTGATTAGTTAATCCAATCCTCACTCATCTCCTGCGTGTCATAGGACAGGCTCCGATTTCCCAGCTCGTCTCTTTGCAACCTCTACAAATAGTTTCATTTTACTTTCTGAGCAAAGAGGAAGCTTTCAAAATCTTGGGTGGTGACCCAAAGTGGGCCAGCTGCCATGACTGGGAAGATTTCCAGAGATGAGATGGGCCTCTCCCTTTCCCTTCTCTCAGCCCAAGGGCTTGGCCAGTGACCCAGTCAGCCATGCTCACTGGCAATAAATCCCACATCCTTCACCACTTGAGGCATCTCTGGATGTTCGTGCTTGGAAAGCCTCAGAGTCACTGCACATGCTCAGCAGTACTGCACCATGGTGCTACAGAGGACAGCCCTTTGCTCCAGGGCGAGCAAACCCAGACATCCCATCACTTTCCGTATCATTCCTCCTGGAGCAAGCACACCGTGGGCAAAGCAGATGTGTCCCACAGGGGCCTATGTCTGCCTGGATCATTTTCCCTTGTATTATCTTGGAAGCCGGTTTCACTGGAAGAATCTCACAAGGGCCTAGGGTACCCAGATTGCAAGTGTGAGAAATCAGGACAGGGTGTGGGGTAATAGGCGCCCAGATCAGACAAAGTCCCAAATACAGGAACTGTCCCTATACAATCAGGCCAGCTGGTCACCCTAGAAGAGCCTCCTGTCCTCCCTTCAAAACAGCCCCCAGCTTCCGCCTCTTTTCTTCTGCTGCTTTCCTGCTGGCCATATGTAGGGTGACCGCCCGCCCCATCCTGGTTTTTCACACTTGTTATCTGTCACATTAGCCATATGGCTTGTGATTTGTCCCTTAACACATGATACCCGTTTGGATGGGCCTCTGAGCTGAGCTTGAGACCACCCAGGAGGCACCTGCGTATTTCCTGGAGACAGAGCGCTGCTCTACTTGGACCATTGCTCTGTCCTGACGTAGGGCAACTCCTCTGCCGTGTACATCCTAACCCTTCGCAGCTATAGCTCCAGCGGTGTCCCAAGAGCTGCAATAAAGTGCTCGTGGCTCTGAACTCTCCCTCTGGGTAACGTTTTGCCACGGCCCTCCCAAGGAAACCCATCACTAAAAGCCCCTCCACGACATCCACCAATGTTGGCCACATGCAGATTCACCACATTCTGCCCTCGCTGCCCCTGGGCTGTGGCGTGGAGCCACTAGAGGTGGGAGCCTGCCTGGGAGGCCTGGGTACCCGGGGGGCTATGGCGCCTGGGGGATTAAAGGGAGCAGTGAAGAAAGCCAGGTCGTATCAGAAGGAGGCCATGGGCTGTCCACAACACTGCTTTGTTCACACCCAGACATGCCCACAGCTCCAAGAAAAGGGGGTGGGGTACATGGCCAGCACCGCTACTCCCCCCGATCACCCACTGGCAGCAGGAGCTCCAAGCAGGCCAAGCTGAGCTGATCATGGAGGGTTTTAAATCTGCACCGGGCACCGTGAGAGCCCTTGCGTTCCCCACTCTGGTTAGATCCTCAGCATGGCTGCTGGCTCCTGAGTCTCTTCCTCCAGCAATGACCGTCTCAGCTTTGTTTCAGGCTAGCAGCTCAGATGGGAGCAAAGCACGGACACGTTCGCTAGCATTTCACCCAGTGCCACGCCAAACAGAACTTCGATATGCTAGACAAATATTGAACTGTCTTAGTTTAATTTAATTAAACTTTATTAACCTTTTATTAAAAATAAACCCTCATTAAAATTCCCATTCTTGTCTCCTACCAAGACATAGCCACCGTCTATTTCAATATCACCTAAAGAGAGTCGCTTTTTGAGTGCCCTCGTTGTTGATAAATTGTAATATTAATTCAGCTGCGGCCCAGAGACTTGGAAAGGGAGATGAAATGAAATCCAAACACAAGCCTCAGTGCTGCGCCTTAGAATTAAAACTTAACAAATCTGGACCCTCAGCCCAGGTTGGAAGGATTTAGGCTATGGCTGCTGGCTCTGGGAGGCAGCCCAGAAAATAGCTTCATGCCACTGCATCCGAAGGAGGAAGATCAGCTTGCCTTGAACTTACAGCACTCAGCCCCCACGATTCCCTGCGTCCCTGCACAACTTCTGGGCCCCTTCTCGCCCCCAGGCACAACCCAGCAGCACCAGCTCCTCTGCACACAGGCCCAAACCCCAGCCCCTGGAGCAGAGAGCCCTGCTAAAGGCAGCTGGCATGAATATCCACTCCCAGGGGGAGTAAAGGGCCAGGAGCTGGGCCCATTTGTATGGCAGCCTTGGCCACAGCCCCTAGGAGCCCAGAGTGTGACTGAAGGGACGTGCAACCTGAGAGAACAGCTCAAAGGCAGGGCCATGTGAAGAGGCAGTAGGTGCAAGGGCTCCTGGGAGAGGCGTTTGAGAGCAGACAAGAAATGGGAGACGGCACAGGATGTTGCAAACAGACCCACTCCCACCCCACGCAGCATTGCCACCCAGCTGTGCAGAAGTCGTGGCCACATGTGATTCCTGCTGGGGTTTGAGACTTACAGCTCGGCATTACTGCAGGCTGCATCCAGGGCCGGATTATCCAGGGACGTAAGCCCTCGGCCCTGGCCAAAAAGGGGCCCTGGGCTCCAGCCCCTAAAACCCCTGCGATAATCCAGCCCTGCTCTGCACCGGCAGGGCGGGATAGAAAACTGGCTAGATCATCGGGCTGAGCAGGTAGGAATCAACGGCTCGATGTCTGGTTGGCAACCGGTAACGAGTGGAGTGCCCCAGGGGTCGGTCCTGGGGCCAGTTCTATTCAACATCTTCATTAATGATCCTGATGATGGAATAGACTGCGTGCTTAGTAAATTCGTGGATGACACTAAGCTGGGGGGAATGGTAGATACTCTGGAGGGCAGGGACAGGATCCAGGGAGACTTGGACAAATTGGAACACTGGGCCGAAAGAAACCTCATGAGGTTCAAGTGCAAAGTCCTGCACTTAGGACGGAAAAATCCCATGCACTGCTACAGGCTGGGGACAGATCAGCTAAGTAGCAGCGCTGTAGAAAAGGACCTGGGGGTTATGGTGGACGGGAAGATGAATATGAGCCAACAGTGTGCCCTTGTTGCCAAAAAGGCCAATGGCATATTAGGCTGCATCAGTAGGAGTATTGCCAGCAGATCGAGGGATGTGATAATTCCCCTCTATTCGACACTGGTCAGGCCGCATCTGGAATACTGTGTCCAGTTTTGGGCTCCCCACTACAGAAAGGATGTGGACAAATTAGAAAGAGTCCAGCGGAGGGCAACAAAAATGATTAGGGGGCTGGGGCACATGACTTATGAGGAGAGACTGAAGGAACTAGGCTTATTTAGTCTACAGAAGAGAAGACTGAGGGGGGATTTGATAGCAACCTTCAACTACTTGAAGAGGTGCTCCAAAGAGGAGGGAGCTAGGCTGTTCTCAGTAGTAACAGAGGACAGAACAAGGAGCAATGGTTTCAAGTTGTAAGTGGGGTGGTCGAGGTTGGATGTTAGGAAAAACTTTCTCACTAGGAGGGTGGTGAAGCACTGGAATGGGTTACCTAGGGAGGTGGTGGAATCTCCGTCTTTGGAGATATTTAAGGTTCGGTTAGACAAAACCCTGGCTGGGATGATTTAGTGGGAATGGTTCTGCTTTTAGCAGGGAGGTTGGACTAGATGACCTTGTGAGGTCCCTTCCAACCCAAGATTCTATGATTCTATGATTTATAGATATGTTCAGTTATATCATCTATTTGGCTGCACAACTTGACTAAGCAAGAATTCAAGACAAGGGTCAACACATTTTCTTCTCCAGGCTTTATGTTAATTTCACTTAGACCCATGTAAACAGTTCTCTTGGCAACTTATTAGTCCCATTATTTCAGAATTTTCTTCAATGAACCATTTTTTAGCTCTCAAAACAGTTAGTTCCAGCTGATTTCAGTGATATGGACTTCAGACCAACTGAATGTATGAGCTTAACACGATTATATAGTCAAATAGCTGTTCTTTCCAGAGTTCATATTTCTAAACAAATTGTTAAGGTATAAATAATCTTTATGAGAAGAGGACAGTTACTGTCTCTTGACCCTTCCTGCATTGATTTATGGACAATTATTTAGTACTCAGTGGCCTTCAATGTTGTTTCACTCAAGCAGCAGAAATCCTTAAACTATGTTGTTTACTTTTAAAAATTGGAGTGGGGGGCAGAGGCGAGAGCCTTTCATCTCCCTTTAACCATCATGAAATCATCCCACGCCCTATGGCTGTACAAAAGTGAAGGCTATCTGGGAGTGTGAACATTCATAGCTGGAGGTGGGTTATTTGCAAAATCAAAGCCAAACCGGATGACATTCTGTCAGGATAAACTAACCATTCAACCACAAGACTCTGAGTACTGAGCAGAAAGTAAAGATATTCCGTGCACCTACCACCTCATGCAGTTCACGTCCTGTTACTGCAAAGGCAGAAAAAGGCAACAGTCAGATGGATACCTTGATGTCTCCATTAGAAATGTGTTTATTTTATTTTTGTAAAACAGGAATTCTCCCCCTCGCCCTTCTAGTCCCCACATTTCCACACTAAGCAGTTGAAATGTGTTACGCCGCCGCATCTAACAAGACAATAGTAAATTTTATAAAGTGGTGGCTCCAGGTCGCATGTGCCAGATAGCACCCTGTGGAGCGCACCAGCTGCAGAATGGAACATTCCTGATACTGGGCACTTGGCAGAACATGGCTTCTAGCTGAATGTACTGTGCTGTCTAAGCGTTCAGGAGTCAGAAGGACATGCCCTCTTATTTACTGCACAGGCAGCCAATTCAGGCTGATTCCGCTTGGATTTCTGAAACATCTGGTTCATGCTGAGGATGCTCAGAGCCTTAACACAGCAATCAGCGAAGCCCCTTCCATCTAAGTAGTAAATGGCACCTATCCTTTCCCTGGTGGGTACCACACCTGCGGTGGCAGGTATCAGCTAACCCATAGCATGCACTATGTAGACATGACTTCCAGCTTAATCATTAGTCTGTGTGATTTTAGTTAATAGAGTGTATCCTGCTTCGTTTCTCACGTTCGTATGGTGAGGTGTGCATACATAGTCACATATAAGCCAAGATTCCACCAGCCATCGGGGAAGTGGCTTAGATGTCGGTCTGTGATCTGCAACCACACTTTTTTCCTGCCTGGGGATGAGTTCCTTTCCCAAGGTTTCTTGACCCCATGGGCAACACATTCCATGATCTCTCCCGAGCTCAAACCAACCAGCTGAGCCTTTCAGTCGCCCAGCCAAATTACTGGCCACATTGCTCCAATAAAATTGTGCCTTCCTGGTGGTGAGCAGCCATTGCCAGCACGTCAAGGTGGCAGATGGAAAGATGTGCAGAAAGGCACTGGGCAAAAGCCTACGCTTAAAAGAAGTGCCAAGGAACGCTTGGCACCCCTGCAGCACCTGGTGTTTAATGTCTTGTCCCAAGGCTCCAGTGCTCTTCCCCCAGAGAATAAAGAGGGTGGCTAACCCCTGCTGGAATTCCTACATGCTATTCCAAGGAGTCGCAGAATCGCCGACCTACTTCTTAGACCATCACGGTGGGGCACCGTTGGTACAGTCCAACTTTGAAGGTGAGGTTTTTCCATCTCTTTAGCGAGGTGGCGAAGCCTCACAGATGGAGGCGGAAGGAACAAGTCTGATGGAAGCAATGGGGAGGGCAAGGAAGCAAGCCATCAGCACTCTGCCACTGGCCTTTTGCAGCAGACATGGGCACCAGTGAGCCACAGCCATGGCTTCTCCCAGACATTTAGATTGTGTGAAAACTACTCTGCGGTAATGGAGGGAACAAACTCTGCCAACCCTGGCTGGTTCATAAGCAAAGATCAAGATGCCTCAAAGTCAAATATTTGGCACCCTAAGTTCTCCAAAGTGGAGAAACTGGAGGCAAGACTGACCTTGGATCTTTTATTCTCCCTCATGGTGCCCATGTCTGTGGCCTGGCTGTACGCCCTGCCTATGCTTACGTTCCCCAGTGTGGGTTTCAGACCAGCATGTCAGTAGGAATTCTGGGTTCCCTTGCTTTCGCTGGGGTTAAGGGAATCCTCGGGGCTATTTGTTGAGCAACTTTTCAGCCTGGTGATTTGGTTATAATGCAAATAAATGTTGCCAAAACTCCAGCTGCAGCTGGAAAGCCTGGTAAAGGGTGCTGGAAGGATGCCTTAGGTAGGAGAGGGATGGGAGACCTCAGATCCCCTGACCTCTAGTTCATGGATTCAAATTTGCTACCAGGGACAAAGAGCTGATCCTAGCAGAGGGTGGTGGGGACCAGGAGCCTGCTGCATGAGAAATGAATTGCTCGGTCTCGGACCAGAACCTAGTGGGGAGGTCTCCATATCAAAAAATTCTCCATCAGAGCTGACACAAACTGGTGTCCGTTCAGGGGTCTCTGGGAGGAGTCCAAGGATTGACTGGGCACAGAAAATAAGTGAAACTCGCAGAGGTATCACTTCATGTCAGGGTTGGGGAAGCTAGAGGTGCCACTACCCATAGTACACCCGTGCGGGGAGCAAATGGAGGGCTTTGGTCTAGAGGGTTCTCAAGCCGCCACTTAATGGAAAGGAAAGGAAGAGAAAAGCGGAGCCGCTGAGTGTAAAGGTATTTGGCAATGCTCCGTCTGTTGAACAGCATCTTTCCAAAACTCCTGCAAGATTCTGCACACCACCTGGACCTTAGTCACTTTTCCAGTAAGCACCAGGGATTTGTTGGGGGGGAAGCTGCATTTCATTTGCTCACTGGGTTTGCAAAATTCTGTGCAGAGTCAAGAAGACACTTTTCCATGAGAAAAGGCCAGTAAGCAAAGAGTCTGTGAGCTCTCTCCTTTTGAATGATAAAATTACAAGGGGATAAAACATTCAAGTGTCTTTTTGGAGAGATTCTTTACAGCTGTGTTCCAAACCATGGGAAAAGGCGTTTGGAGTGGTCTCGCTGAGAGACACTTAACAAAAACTGTATCCACAGAGCAACAGAAGTGTAATTTCTCTTCTTCTTATTCGTATAGCAAGAACTCTCTTCTCCCACCCAGTTTTCTAACATCCTGCTCTATGCCATTGCTCTATGCTATGTCTTTCTTGCCATTGGGGGTCACTGTTCTAACAAAAGCTACATCTGTTTCTTTCTCTGATTATTAAAAACAGTATTTCTAGTACAGCTGTTTTCTGGTTTGGCTGATACCTTAAGCTAGAATGAAAAGGGTTTGGGGGATTTTTTTTTCTCGTTTACAGCAACTTCCTTAACTTCACTTTGAATTTTCTCTTAACTCTGCTGAAATGCAGTTTATCTGCCTCCAAAACCTTCACTAAAATGATATGGACGAAACCCCACAAAAGACTTTTTAGGAGACTAAGTTCTCCCTGTACAGTTAGACTTCATCAGAGACTATAGGCAAGGAAATAGTTTATTTTAAATGAGTGTCTGGTTCCCTTTTTTTTTATTTATTTATTTTTCACTTCAGATTAGGGGGGGGGAGCCCTAGGTGTCAACCCACTTTAAAACATTTGAGCTGATCTCATTTCTTCTACAAGTTGTATTTAGCCAAACAATCCCTGAATAGAGCAGCACAGAAAACTCATGTCATAATAGCTAAATTGGTGCTTTTAAAACCCAAATTTAACATGCTTCCTCAGAGACATTTTTCTTGCATAGAGAAAAACAAATATATGAGATTTCATGTCTATTACCAAGGCAAAAATCTGCGCCTTTTCCACCTAACTTTGAGAAGAAGGCGCACATCTGGGGTGGTGCAGGTGTTACAAAGCGCATTACTGGGATAGCAGGGTTGGGGAACTCAGAACACCGCTAGGTGAGGCGATAGAAATTTTGCTAGAGTAGAGCAAAGCTACACATGTTCTCCCTTAACAAAACAGGCTTTGAAAAGAACATTTGGTTGTAATTTGTTGGGGTTTTTTAATTTAATTTTCAATCTGTGATGCCATTGGTGAGCAATAAAATGCACTGTGGGGAATTAGGCTTTAGAAACCAAGCATAACATTGGTAATGACTCTGCGTTTTGGCAGCACAGGCTACTCTAGAGATCTGAGCAGCAGACGGGGAACCAGGAACTTCTGAGGTTTAATTCTGGCCATTTCTAAGGTGAAAGTTTTAGGGGCTTTGAGAGGAGTTCCCAGAGATGCCCTCTGAAGCCAGCAGGAGATGGGCTCTGAGTTTTTGAACTGCCTGAGGCCCTGTAATCCCTAGTTGTGCATTCCCAGGCCTGAGGGCCTATTTTAAAAGGTGTTTCGGTGCCGCGAGATGCAGACAGGCATGTCGTGAGATTTTCAGAGACACCCCTGAACATCCCACTCTAGGGGTGTACATGCATCTTGAGTTTCCTAAGGACATTCTAAAATCCCGCCTTGAGTCGCCAGCACGTCCCATCAGTAATTAGGTGCTAATACTCACGCCCCTCCTTGGGCCTTCTATGGCCCTTTAGAAGTGAAAGTGTTCCTAGAAACAAAACTCCATTCATCTTCCACGTTAATATACTAACTTTTCTCTTCCTTGCTGGGGCCCTCCAGCCATCGTTTTTCACGGTGCCCTCCTTGCTAATTCTGCCTCTGACCCCAGCTGATCTGGCATAAATTTGCAGGCTCCTTCGGGCTGCGTATTTCACCTTCCAAGACTTTGTTCACTGTCTATTCTGTACGGCCGCCTAGGCCATGTCTATGTGATGAATGTTTCACCAGTACAGCTCTACTGGCAAAGAATTCCTAGCATGGGTGCAGCTTATACCAGTAAAGCTCTGCTTTTCCTGATACCCTTATTGCACCAGCCCTGAACAAAGGAATAGAGCTAGGTACTTCGGCTGGCCCAGTTCTGTCCATCTACACATCCCTGAGCAACATAGCAATAGACCAGTAGCCTTGGTGAAGAGAAACACTAGCTGTTACAAAATAGTTAGCTGTTCACCCCAGAACTGCACATTCACCTTATCTGCAGAAATACACATTCAAAAAGCCATGGCCCCAATTCAGCACAGCACTGAGGCACGTGTTTCACTTAGAGACCACTTTTAAATGTTTTATTGACTCAGGGCCTAGGCAAGGAACCTATGAATGTTTACATATCCCGGAGAAACATGAACTAAGTCTCTCTTATAAAGCGTTTCTCTCGCTCAGGCCCCCAATAACTGAGATTATTTATTTGGGTTCCCTATTGCTTACAGCATTTTAGTTTCTCAAAACCTGTCTCTCACTTTTTTTCATAGGTCAGAATAGCTCCATCTCAGGGTGCACAGGAAGACCTCCAGCACCTGGATATAAGGGAGTTGAATCTTGCAAGAAAAAGTCGTTTGGAAAACCCATGAAGAGTTGTATCAGCCCTGGTGTCCTGGGCTATGTCTACACTAGAAAAAGTTAGGTCGACTTTGTTAAGTCAACTTTATAAGCTCAACTTTAAGTCGACTTAACAAAGTGCTTCCCCTGAACGGAGACTTAGTAAGTCGACCTAACTGCCCTTAAGTCAACTTAATAAAGTCGACTTACGGGTTAATCCATGTCCACACTGTGCTTAAGTCGACCTAAGAAGACGACTTAAGGGTTAGGTCAACCTAACCGATGGTTCTTACTAAGCCGACTTAATGAAAGCCCAGTGTGGACGGGGAGTAATTTAGCTCGACTTAAGGCTACTTAAGTTGACCTAAATTGCCAGTGTAGACACCCCTGCTGACCAGCATGGTGCTATTCATCGGATATGGAGCCTTGTTTATTCCAGGGCAGGACTCTGTTTTCTCTTCCACATCAGTTTTGCTGCTGGATCTTTACACTGACCAGCCAGATTCTGGGTTGCGAATGAGAGGTGGCGAAGGAGCCAAACCACCAACAATGTAATTCCAAAGCCAGGCTCAACCATGGCCAAGGCAGTGGCTAGCCAGGATTGTGTGCGTGAAACTCTGGACGAGCTTTCCTGCAACGGGGGACAAGGCTTGTACTAATATTCAGGTCCCAATCAAATTTCTGTACTTGATTTGGTTTGGAGCTAAAACGATAAGAAATTCAAATGTCAGTGACTGAGTTGTGTCTTTTAACTGCAGAGTACATAATTCCCTACCAAAGAATGGGAGTCCAAATTAGTTTGCTGAATGAGAGGAGAGCTTTATTATTCACAAATACCTTGCCAACATCATTTCGAAGCAGCATTCAGACCTGTGCATCCCACCGACCGTGAGCACAGAGACAGGGCGCTGTAAAAATAGAATAGAGAGACTCAGAGAGATGGAGAAAAGGAATCCACTTTGTTTAATTTGATTTTAAGTACCATAAGATGGCAGAAGAAAGGATCTCGCTGAGCTGTGCTTGTTTTCCCTTTTCAAACGGGCCGCATGTGCTGGAACTTACAGCTCACTCATTTGCAGCACAGCTAAACACTGCTTTCCAAAACAACTGCAGCAGAGGTAAATGTTTAAATAAATTTCTTTTAAATATCAGTATAAGCCTTCCCAGTACAAATGAGGAGAGCCTGAGTCCTTCCAAACTGGGACAGAAGACAGCACTCTGGTGAAAAAGAATCATTGTTGTGTTAATCAAAGGACATGTCTGGATACTAGTGTTTAGCTGGGGCGTCTCAGTCTAATATTCATTTAGCCAACAGCTCATCAGTTACTAAAATTATTTGGATGGGTAGTTTTTTAGCAATATTGTTTCTGAATCAATAGCTTTCATAGAAGAGCCTTTTTGTCCATCAACTGGAGGGCAGGCCCCTGCCTGCAATTCTACCTTAAATTCATCAGACAACATTAAATAGGTCATTGGTGTAATAAGGGCCAAATTTGCTTCTCATAGATCACAGTGGCCGGTGCTCCTAGGGTCTAATTATCCCATATTTGGTCAATAAACCATTAACATACAGCCATGGATGTTAATAACCATTTCATGAAGAAGTCTTGGTAATTTATGAGATCAACATTGGTTAGCAAAATTAATAAATATTTCATTCAGCAAGATTTATCCTAGGACCGTTGTCTGGTGAAGGCGGTGAAAAGAGAGAGACTGCATTACGGTAAAGAAGAAGGAAAAAACCAGCACTCGGCCCGTGATGGCTGGGTTTAACTTGGGCTAATAAAAATTTACTTCAAATCCTATAGCTAATAAATCCAAAGGGTGTGTATGAGGGAGTCCAGTAAAACCTGACTTAACATTATGTTAGTGCTATTAACAATATTTATATTGATGTCATTTCAGAGGTTTAAAGCTGGTAAATTATGAGGCTGGCATATTGAGTAGTAGCATGGCACTGGCCTGTCTGTACATATTCAGATGCTGCAGTCTACGTCTTCCGGGGAATGCAGCCTGAAAACCACAGAAAGGTTGCCAGACTCAGAGCTTCTGCTAACCCTGACCTTCCCACTTCAGTAGGCATCACCTTAAAGGTAATGAACGGCACCGATGGCTCGGTAAATGCAGTAAATTAACTCTTCAGCTGTTGGTAAATCTATTACCTTTTTATTAGCAATACAGCAGTTATAAAAATGTGACACACACACAGAATTTTTTCCAGCCGTGTGGTTTAGCAGTAATCATATGTTGCACAGTTTCCTATTTAAAATACTTTCAGTGCTGGTAACAGGATTTTGCCTTGCAGCCTCCACCACGTGCACTTTGCCCATTTTCATTAAACCAGTTCTTTAGACCGTTCTTTGCATCAGCTCCAGACCGAAGCGGAACTGGTAGAACAGCTAGCGGTGAACAGTTGGCAGAGAAAGCAAAGCCATGTTCATGTTGGGCAGAAAATGCCTGAGTAAGTGTCAGAATATTTTCTTGTTTTTGTCATTCAAAACTATTTATTACAAAGCATTTCACTGGACACGCCACCCAAATCGTTAGGCGTGGCAGTCAGCGCTGCTGGACTGCAGTTCAACGAAGCATGTGCTTAAAGCCAAGGAATGGTCAAAGACTTGGCTGAATTGTGGCCGTACTGAACTCTCAGGTGGCTAAAGCCGCTCACGCGTCCACAGGTGACTTGTATTCCCCAGGACTGGGGTAACTGAGAGGTGTATGAAGCATACACCGTGGAACACCATTCATACAAAGGTGACACACTCTGATAGCTAACGACTTCGTTGCAGAAACAAATGAGGTTTACATCAGAACTCTCCCCAGAAACTGGATTTTGTTGTTTAAAATTTCAGTCACCAAAGGTCATTCGAAGTCTGTGGAAATGAGATCCTTTTCCGTTTTGTGCTGTCTGGCTTAAAGAGCATTCATTCTATCTGAGCACTGATGAAGATACAAACGTTAGCAGGAGCAACCGGAAAAGATACAATAATGGCTGATCGCGTGAAAACCCTGGCCTCTATGGTGATTTAACTACACACTCGCTCAGCCCCTCGCATTCCTAGCACTCTCTTAGTTTAGCTGTCTCCAGGAAGGTTTGCCTGGCAGGGCCTGTCTAGGTCCAGGCTTCTAACCTTTGTCCACTAAGGCAACAGCCTCTAGGAGTTTGCAATGTGTGTACAGCTGCATTCTTCTAGTCCATGCTGCCGCCTCTTGGCCCGGTTAGATCTGTACGTGGAAAACTATAAAAATTCAAAATCAAGAAAAGATGAAAAGGAGGCACTTCTTCTATCCAGTAATGGTGCCCAATTAGCGCCAGCTGCCCCAAAGCACCGTCGTGCTCCGAGTGGGGATATAGCCGGCTCTCTCACACACTGAGCACTCCCTCACACTTCTGACGAGCTGCTCGGCTCTGCCAGATGAAATGGTTCAGAGAGCAAAGCGAGAAAGAAACAGTAGCAGGACCAAGAGGCGCAGTTCTTGGCCTTATTGGGGTTGATGTTTGCTTGGGCGTCTTAGATCAAAGACTGCTCTTTACTGATTCCCTTTTGCTTTTAGAGCTTCCTCCAGCCACTACTTGGCCCATTTATCCTTTTGAAAATACACCTACTTGGCCCTGCTTTGGAAAACAAGGAAAAACCAGGAAGACATCTCTGACAGGTAATAAAGCCGCCCAGACCCCAGTCCCCAGGGTTAAACATACAGGAGCTGGCAAACAAAATCCATTCTAATCTATTGGAGGAAAGGTCAGAATGGCATGAGAGGAGGCCGCTCCTATTCTGTGGACTATTTCTCAGGGCTCCAGGCTCTAGCACTGTACAGAGGATCTGAGGTCTAACCCTGACCCTAACATTCAGAGCAGAGCCAGCCAAACACACAACCACGCAGCAATTTGCCAGCACTTGGTGGGCTCCTCATGATTTGCATAATCTGCAAACCCTAATTGTGCCTTTGGGTTTTTAATGAAACGGGGCTGGTTCTATTTCGGCAGCTGGCTCAGAGGAATAGGAACAATAGTTTTAAAATCAGAAAAGAGGGAGAGCCTCACCCTGGGCCTTCCTTTCCCGGCCACCTTCCAGAGCATTGTGTGGTGCAAGACGTCTTGGGAGGCAAGCCCCCACCCACACTTGTGCATGCCACAACTCCCTGACAGCGTAGAGAGGAGCTGTGGCTCGCGCTTCAGGGCTCCCGGGGCAGAGGGAATTTAAAAGGATTCCAAGCACTATGGGAGGAGTCTCTGTGCCCTGACAAACATGCTTCAGACAAGAGCAAGGGATACGCTAATCCCCCAGGAGATCATGGGAATTCCTGGTATCACTAAAAGGAGCTGCTCATGCATAGTCACACTGAACGCAGTTGTGCAAAGACCCCTGGAAACATTAGAGGCTTGGATAAGTCTTTGAGGGGGCAAATTTTGAGCAGGAATTCTCTGAAGAAGGACGAGTGTTTGTTTGTGCAGCATCATGCACAGCTACCGGGCTGCAGTGGTGATGGTGACGGCAAGTACCCCAAAGGCTTACGGGGTACTTATAGCTGGGAGCTGTTCCTCTTGCCTCTGATTCCGAAAGGGGGACTTGCCCCAGCCAGCTCCACACCGCTGCGTAGTGCGTCTCTGCAAGGTGGCGGGGGGGGGGATGCTGTGCCCTGCTTTCATGCCACTTTGACAGTTCTGCATCTGCCCCCCCCCCCCCCGGCTTTCCAAGCCCATTCTCAGCCTAGGATCTCCCTACTGGGAGTCTGGTGCACAGTTGCTGCACAAGTAACCCAACTAAAAAAATCAATGATCTTTTCAATAAAGCATTTTCCCCCTTTCCACAGATTGTCGCCTTAAAGATTTTACATGGACAGAAAGCTCAGAAGTGGGTGTTAAAAATGTTGGGAAGAAGGTGCCGACACATAAGTAAATTACAAAGCAGAGGCTGTTTGTGGTACCTTGGGAAGGTGGGAGTTTCTATTGATGAGTTTGTATTGATTTACCATCATTCCCAGTGTGGACATTTTCTGGTCTATTATAGCACAGTCCCATTGCAGTACTAAAGAGGATATATGGACAGCCTGACCTTGGCAATATGGAGATAATGAAATACCCTTAATGATCCTTCCAAAAGCTTTTACAAGCCAACTTCAGATTGTAGCTACCCTGTGCTATGCTGAGTGTTCAGAAGACGTGCGGGCTCACCGAGGTTTTATAGCTTGCACCTTAATCACAGGTAGTTTGGGGTTAAACAGAACAGAAGCCTGCAACCTTGTTACCTGACAAAGAGGCAGGTTGTCAGCAAGCGGCTGGGGTTTCCCACTGGAAGGGGAGTTATTTCCCTTGTGAAAGCAGCCCTGCATAACAGCCAAACTGCATCTCACCTGCCGGCCGGTCGCCAGACATTATCTTCCTGGGCTCAGAGGAAGGCTGCTGAGCGCCCACAGTTCCCATGGTGCTGGAGGTGCTCAGAATCTGGCCAGATCATGTTATCTGGGTGGGCCATTTTGGTTACTCTGTGGATTTTGAGGGAATAGCCTGTGAGGGGTGGAGAATGGGAGCAAACATTATGGGATGTCTTGCATGGCTCACTCCAGGTTACCAACACGCCATTCATTTCCTTTAGCGTCCTCTCCACACCAACCAGCCCTCCCAAGAGCAGCCCCAGTACTCATGCAAACAAGGCAGCTGCCCAGGGGGGAACAGGCCAGTCCAGTCACCAGCTGGAGCCATGAAACCTCTGCAGGCAGAAGAGCTGAGCTGCAGAACTGGTGAATTTGCTCAATGCAGATCAGAGTTGCTGCACTTCAGGGTGACTTTGGAGACAGCTCAAGGAGATTTACCATACATACCTGCCTGGAATTGTACCTACCAGGGACATAAATAGAAGGTTTCACTGTTCTGCTTTTCTCCTCTCACCTCCCCACCCTGGCTGGAAACACAATTACCAGCCCCAAAGTATTATTTTCAAAATAAAAATGTTACTTGTAAAGCAAAGGCACAAATGAGTAACAAACTCATGCAGATTTCAATCACCCCCTTCCTTATTCCCCACTGAGATTGCTAATGACCTTCACTCAAACCTCTGTGAAATCTTTTTAAAGGCAAATATTAATTTCCTAGCATGAAAAGGGGAAATAAAAAACCCTATTTTTCATTGAAATCTTGCAGAAAGAAAGATATATTTTCCTTCAAAATGCAGGGAGGATTTTAACATTCTGTCACTTGCTTTGCATAGACTTGCTGGCACAGTTTGTTCACTTTGGAATGTAATCTCTCCCCATAAAGCTGTGCTACCTGTTAGCTCTGATAGCTTTTTAGTTACGCCCGAAGCACTGAGCCCTGCATGTTACTGCTAAGATGAAGACGTTTTGTAATGCAGTCAGAAGAGCTCTGAGTTCGACTCCTTGCAGCTTCAACTATTAAACAGCTCTTCGAAGCAGCCAGCATTTTACAGCAGACGCCAGAAGTCATTTCCCATTTCAAGTCGTTACTGTTCTGCCCTGGGGCTCACAGGTCCTGTACCGCACAATAGCGCTCGGTTACCTTCCCAGACTGCCCAGCCTGCTCAGCTCAAAAGACTTGAAAAGAGGAACAGACAGAAAATGAGCAAAGTGGGAAGGGTGGGCCTGAGCGGATGTTAATTCCTTTTGACGTTTCAAATTTTTTTGGCCAGCTGCTGTAGCCAGATTCTGTGAGGTGGGGCGTAAGTTAGGGGCCCAGAATTGGACAATAGTTGAGAGGCACAGTGCGCTCCCCGGGTTCTAACAGCTGGCATTCTCCAAAGATACATCGTGGCTCCTCCCTCTGCAAACACAGGTGGAATCTCACTCACCTCCAGAGAAAATGGTGAGAGCTACATTTCCGCAGCCTAAATACTGCTAATTGGGGGTGCAATATTAGCCCCAAAACAATCCGAAGTGTTTGGCCTTGTGCAGACAGGCACTGCCGTGGGGGCACAGTGCACGGGGGCAGAGAGGCTAAGCACACACCTGCCCGGAGTGCTCCCGCTCTCATACTGGCAGCCGCATCCTATGGCCCAGCACTGGGCAGATGCTGCTTTTTCCTGTGCTTCATGAATCCGTTTGGTGCAGGGCTCTGACGCCTGCTGCCAGCCTGTCAGATGCACTAAGCTGGGCTTGGCTGGCAACACTCACCATGGACACCCCGCTTCTGTGTACAGCATGGCTGAAATGTGCTCCTGCAGCTGTGATCCCACTGGAGGGAGAAAATGTGATGGATCCTCCCATACACTTGCTCTGGCCAAGGACTCTTCTGTAGTGGGCTGTGAAAATCTGCATTTCAGTTCTCAGAAAAATTACCCCAAAAGGAAACTTGACGGTGTTTCGTGCAGCTGCTTCATGCCCACTGCTAGCCCTCCCTGACTCCTTTGGCTCCTGACCCTGTGTCCCACCTTCCTCTCATTTCAGACTTCACTGCTGTCCGCACCAGGCACTCGCCCAGGCTGCTCACAGAGTAACATCCCGGGAAAGTCCCAAATCCTGTCGACACAGCAAGATGCTATTTTCAGCGCCTTCCCTTACCAGTTGGAATTAGTGGCTGTCCCTGGGGAGGAAGGCAGCCGACTGTCACTATATCTGTGCTGGCTTGTCGGGAACCCTCTAATATCCCTGAGATCCAACTTTGATGGCTCTTCACCAACAGCAAATGTCAGTAAAATGGAGCCTCTCCCGCATCATTTTCCAGTTTTGTTGTTTATGTTTCATGTTTATGTAACAGCACCACAGAAAAAGAACGTGCAGCAAGAGGCAGGCATGCACTTTACAAAAACACTGTCCCAGACCTTCCTGCTTCCAGCAACCCTTCCAAAGATCATTGCACTCGGGAACATCGTGCAAGGTTACGATGATGATAGGCCAGTTAGATATCTGCTCTACTTCACCTGCTCCTGTCTGAGCAACCCAGGATTGCTACCGAAGAGTTGCTGCCAACCAGCCTAGGAAAGCTTCTTCGGAACTGGCCTAATGTTCACCCCAGCGGGAAGGGCAAGGGTGCATGGCGGGTGGTGGGATCGCCTTGCAGCCAGGACACTGTGACAGGCGAAGGTCATGAAGTGGAATAAGTAGGGGCCGGCAGCCTGAAGTAGGTTTTCCCCCAGCTTAATAAGAGAGATGATGGACCAAGAAATGGATTGTCGACAAATGCTGGGGGGGAAATGGTTAATGCAGCAACTATAGTATTCAGTCAGGCACAGAACTTCCAGTACGTGTCACAGCAAGAAGTTGCTAATACCTTTATTATGGGATAAAATGTATTCATGATATTAAAGACATCACAGCTCTGCCCTGGTTCACATTTTAGATGTAGCGTAGATAAATGATATATCACCGTAAGAGATCTACAAAAACCATTAGTAACCATGACATTTTGACGTCAGATTTTAAAAAATTCCTAAGTAATCTTTTTGATTTATGAAATGGTGTCCAGGTTCATCGAGACTGATCTCAGATTTATCACGGCCTGGTTAGAATTATTAATGATTTTCCATTTGTAAATCCGATGCCAGCATGTCCAAGTGCTCTCAGCGAAATCACAGAGCAGCTGACAGGGAGATTTTGCTCAATCCGAAGTTTTTGGCTATTACAAGATTTTTCTCTTTAACTCTTTCTTACCCTGGTGTGACAGGGAGTGCGGGTGAGTGTTGCACAACAGCATTGTCTGTTCCAGTCACAAAGGAGGCTCGTCCCAGGCACCGTGGCATGAATCATGAGC
This sequence comes from Pelusios castaneus, assembly GCA_007922175.1. Taxonomy (NCBI): domain Eukaryota; kingdom Metazoa; phylum Chordata; order Testudines; family Pelomedusidae; genus Pelusios; species Pelusios castaneus. Next base: position 15,601,922 of record ML685804.1, on the reverse strand, counting down.
AGAATGACCCTGAACCAACAGGAATGAATGATCCGCGTTCTCCTGGCTCCTCCTGAAGAGCCTTAAAGACTTTAAATTAGAATGAGAAGAAAAGCTGATCTAAGCCAAAACAGCCTGGGCTGGGCAGCTTTCTCCCCACAATACATCAGAGCAGCCGATGAAAGGAAGGCCAGGGCAGAGCATGTCTCCATGCTTCACAAGCTCCGCAACAATCTCCTCCCAAATTAAAAGCCGCCTTCAGTAAAGAGACACGAACCGGGGCTCTGCTGCTGACAGCAGATTTACCTATTTATTGGGCCTTCAGCCGGTCAGCGCACCAGGACAGGAAGGCAGCCGAGAAAAAGCTTCAAATGCCCAGTTCTCTTAGATGCCTACATCATTTTATTTCATCCTTTTCTGCAGCAAGCTGATTGCTTCCCAGGAAGAAAGTTAGTCTCACAAGAATCAGCTACGAATCTGATGTTGGGGAAGAAATATTCTGTAGTTCTGTATCTCTTCTTCCTTGCCCTTTGTTCACATGGCAGGTGTCACGGAGCTAAAAGCTACAAGATGGCACATGACGTTCCCGTTCCAGCAGGCTTCCGCAGATATCAACATTACAGTTTCTTTCTAAGAGGGTCAAAGGAAAACTGCTGTGATTCATCCCAATGCCTGAGACAGCTAAATTAATATTTACTTGTAAGAAATTATCTCTGGACTCTGCACGAAACAGTGAATTTTCTAACCCTTTGTAGGGATCCCTGGTCAGGGGTTTACTCCCTGTGAACAGTAGCAATCTGGTTCAGTTGGAGCTCTCACGGCAGAGTTCACTCCCTCAGGCTGCAGAGAGGGGCCCAAAGCAGGAAAGGAAAACCCAAGCAAGAGAGGAAATGTCCTCCCCCTGTTCCCTGTGAGTCTGAACAAAATGGGTCTGGGCAGGCAGCCTAGAGGTGGGGCTGGTCTGAGATCTGCCTCTCTACCCAGCCCCTCCCGGGCTGACCCTCCAGAAATGGCAGTGGAGAAGAATGTTGTTGCAGCCCCCGGCTGGGGAGGGGCCAGCTAGACAACAGCCCACAGGGACTCAAATGTCACAATAATGTCACTGGGGAACCATTCCTGGTGCTCCAAGCCTTCACCGAGGGTGACCAGACCACAAGTGAGAAAAATTGGGTTGGGGGTGAGGGATAATAGGTGCCTACATAAGAGAAAACCCCAAATATTGCTTTGGGAGTGAAGGCTGCTAAGGCAGGAGAGAAGAGGATGTGACAGACTCGCAGCTGGAGAAGAGGGAATGAAAAATTCCTTTTCCTTTCAGCCCCCGCTGATATTTGGGATGCCAGGAGAGGCCGAAAGGCGTGTGATGTTGCTCCCCAGCTGTGAGGCCCAGCCAGGAAAGGTCCAGAGAAAGCCAAAAGGAAGGCGGTGTCTGTCCCTGACACTGGTACCGAGTAGCCAGCAGCAACAGCGAAAAGCTATGGAGGGGGAGAGGTGATTCCCTGGCGAGGTCCCCAAGTCACTGCAGCAGATGCACATGTTCAGAGCCAACACTGGTCATTCCACGCACTGCTCCCTCCTCTGTCCCCTCCGCTCTGCTCTCTTTGAGAACCTGAGGGGGTCATTCAGTGGAGGGCTCAGCTATCTGAAATCAGTTCACACCTGTGTCAGCAACATTGGTGGATGCAGAGCAAGGATCAGCCTAGAGGAAGGCACACAAGAGCTGTTAGATCAAGGGCAGGATCCAGGCTCTCAAACAACAGCGCACAATCTAGTTTGAGCTATCAATGGGGGCCTCTAAGGCTCTGGTGGGTTGTTGGCATTTGCTAAAGAATCCCTTTCGTTCATCGTAACAAAACATTTGCTGTCTGTGTGGCTGCTGCCTGATGCCCTCTCTCCAAGAGACAGGGACATAAGCCCTGCAGAGTTTCAGCACCCGAGAGGACCCCAGAAGTACAGCAGGCGCAAAGTTGTGTGAGACAGCCCAAGGCAACACCGCTGACACCATCGAAGGTCCCTGCAGAGCGTCTGTTAGCGCTGGAAGGAAGAGTAAATTCCACTTGACCTTTGGAACCACGTGACAGGAGATCAGGCCACCACCCCAGGCTCTGCCCAAGTCACAGGCTTCTTTCCTGCCCTTCGTAAGGGAAGGCTTTGCATTAATAACGCCACAAGTTCTGTCATTTGTTCTGCAGCGTCCCAGGGCCCCTGTTGTGTTGCTCACGGTCCATGCTATGGAGACTGGCCGCAATACAGCTGCTGGGAAGGGAGATCTCCAGTCTGTGCTCAGAGAGAAGAGCGCTGTCGAAGCAGGCGTGCCCTTCCTTCCCAGTGGTGTCATCGAATTCAGGCCTGCCTGAGAGCGGAGACGTGGCTCCCAGCTCTGCCAAAGTGCTGGTCAGGCGGGTGCTGGTAGGTCCGACGTCCAAAGGCTGTCTGGTTGGCTGGTGTCCGAGAGCTGCCAGGAAGGGAGCTGGAGGGGGCAGCAGGCCCCAAAGCACAACCCCACCAAGCACCTTTGGCTCCTCAGCAGCAGCAGCAGACAGGCCAAGGGAGCACCAAGCTGGCGAGAGAGGCGAGCCCACCCGGGTGGGCTGAGATGCAGTACCCAGAGCCTATAGGAGTAAGCTGCTGGGCCACGCCACGTGGCAGGAGAAGTCCCTCCTCAGCTAGCTCAGGGCAGTGACCCCCTTGTCCGCTGGACAGTGTTTCGGGGCCCTGTGGTGAGGAGATCCCCAGGCTGCGGCTGTTACGTGAGGGGTCCGCGAGAGCCCTGGATACTGGCTACCTCCTCCATGTGGTTAGCGCAGGACGACTCTCCTCAGCCATTTCACTCTGCCCAGTCCAGGAGTCATGGGCCAGGGACGGTCACAATTGCCCACCCCCCGTTATGGCTAGCCCAAGCTTTCCCCCAGGAATGATCTGCTGTCAATCAAAGTTCTTCGAGCAGAGAAACCAGGGCTCCACGGTGAACACATCTGTACTGGGGGGAGCACAGATGGGCTGCTCAGGGGAAGCTCTCCCAGAGGGAGCCAGATGTGCGCTCAGGTACAGGACACTGCTGAGGGACCCTGATGAAGCCAAGAGAGTTACTCTGGACATGGAGAGGCCCAAAGACCCCCAGCTGGATTTGTCAGCACCCCGATTTGGGCAGCATGGCAGAAGCTCCCTGAAACACTGACCGAGAGGAGACCGTACACCGGCTCAGAGAGGGATAACCCTGCCCCAGCACCTACCTCAAACCCCAGCCTCAGGGCATCAGCTCCTCACATTTGCTACACAGCAGAGTCCAGCAAATCATTAAAATTATTCCTCCCGTGCTTTATGGGGAATAATTCAGCCACCGGGACTAGAGGCCAGCATTCTTGATGTTGAGACCCAGCCACAGGAACCCGACCTGCCCAAAGGCCTGACATTGTTCCCTCAGGGACAGGAGCAAACCAACTTCGCTTTGGCCCCAAATGTCTCTGATAAAAACCGCTAATAAAGTTCAAAGCGTCTGACGAAGTGGGATTTCTCCCACGAAAGCTCGTGCAATAAATAAATCGGTTAGTGTTTAAAAGTGCCACAGGACTCCTTGTTTGTTTCACTAATAAAGTGGCTACTAACCAGCAGTGCTAAAATATTCCCACTTCGCTCTTCCGATGAAAAAAGAATTCAGTCCAGTTTTTTAAAAAGAGAGGTTGGGCAATGCGGGCAGGGGGGATGTTTAAATTCAAGAGAGAGTGTGTCCTGAAATCCAACCCAAGAGTAAATAAATGTGAAGCTCAGCATCTGAGAGAGCAAGCCTCGCTGGTACTAATACAGTTTCTGCCACTGAGCAGCTTCCAGCTTTATACTGCTGGGAAATCAGGGAGACAACATTTCAAGTAGGGTAAAATTCCAATAATCTTCTGGCTCTGACGCCAGTGTAAGCACCGGCACGTCACAGAGCTGTTGGGCACCTGGAGAACGTCAGCCGACAGTTTTTCCCAAGTACTCCACCTTAATTGGGCAGGTAAAACTATATCATTAGGGACCTTAACTGGGGAATTTTTCTAATCCATCATATCTGCTCCATTATTCAATTCTGAGCATGCAAGGTGAAGCAGGACATCCTTCACAACACTGTCAATATTAACGTCTTGCCAATTACAGAGCATTATAATGGCAATCTAATGAGGAACTATGACATACTGGCTACAACTCTTAACTTTTGATTAAGGTCTCTTTCAAGATGGTCCCCTTTAATTTATAGCTCCGGGATGTGCATACATCCGTAAGGAAACAGCTTGAATTGTTTCGTCTTCTCCAAATATGCTGCACACGCTTGGGAATCCTGCAGCTGCTCCTTGTCCATCGCCAGGGGAAACGTCCCATTGTAGGCAGTGGGCCAAGGCCAGTCTGCTAGCGGGACAGCAGCGAATGACAAATGGGCTGGTGTGCGGAGCCCCTCCATCAGCAGGAGGTGTGCCTGGGAATGAGAAAAGCCCTCAGGAATGAATGGAAGTGGGGGCCTCAGTAAAGGACAAGCTACATTACTGAGTTACACAAGTCAAGGGAAAGGCTAGCCCCTGGCACTGAGGAGAACACCTCCCTGGGGAGGGCGGGTGACTTTCTCCTGCAGCTTTCCCACAAGCACCCTGCCCTGCTGGCAGAGAGCATGTGAGCAGCCGCAAATTGCCTGGTCCCTGGCACCTCTTTCAAGGGTGTTGATGTCCCGCTGTGCAAGGCAGCAGCGCCACTTCAGTCCCAAAAGGAGGGTTCATTTTACCTGAACTGTACTCTGAGCTCGATGCTGCAGGTGCTGCAGGCCTTGCACCTCGACTGTGTGTGCGTGTCTGTCTGTCCGCATGCAGTGTGCTCCCTCAGGTACAAAGAGCCCTCGTCTCCTCTGCAGATTGCAAGAAAACGGCCACGCAGCTGAGCTCCCCTTTCTCAGCAGTTTCCCAGGCACATAGCATGTGCCTTTCTCCCTGAGTTTGGTGACACGTCACCCGGCAGAGACGCACGCAAGGACGTAGAGACCCCATAGCACTCACCTGCCAGCCTCTCTGTGGCTGACCACGCTGAGTCCTGAGCACTCCTTTTCTGTCCCACACAGAACTCCTTTGGCAGTAGTGAGGGATGGTCTTCCTCCTCCGTAGACAGACTGACATTTCTATATGTCCCAGACACCACTGTGAACTCTTTAAGAGAAGCTTCCAACTTCATCTGTTAATGTTCGCACATTCTCAACACCACGAAATGAATTTCCAACTGATAAGTTTTGTATGAAACAAGGTATCATTATCTCCTAGATGAGACATGGACTAGGTGTCTAGATCAGCAAATGGCCAGAGCCTGACACACTCCTTGCTTCCTAGACGGTGGCTATTCCCTCCTTCTAAGAAGTAGCTTACCTTCTGCAGACTCCTCCTTTCTGCTTGTTTCTTGAGGTTATCAGCATTGCCAACCCCAAACATTCAAAAAAGCAGGAGTCAGAGCCCCCCAGAGTCTTAGAATGGCTTAAAGAGCACGAGGGTTTTTTTAAAATAATAAATGTTGGACTCTTTGCCTTCCACTCCCTGGGCTGCTCTGGGGCACTCTGATCACATTGCCAAGCTGTTCTCTGTAATCATGAGAGCAAGAAACATCTTTTAAAATGAAAACTGAGTTTCTCAGTTGCCTTCAGGAGCTGGGGCTCCAAGTAAAAGACCCACTGTCACGAGAGTTGGTAATTCTGGGTTTATCAGCTTCAGGGACCCAGCATGGGGCTTGCACTGACCGTCCCGAGCCACGTCCCTCTCTAACTGGAGGTGTTGAGAGCTACCTGCCTTGCTGCAGAGCCTGGCGTTGACATGGAGAAGCGCTGGCGGAAAAGGAGAAAAGCGAGTCCCCTAAGTAGTGACTAGCGCAGTGGCTGATACTCCACTGGCCTTTCCCGGGGCTGAAAGCTTTAGAGAGACCTGGGTATTATATTGGAGGTCCATAGGCAGGACATCCCCTATGTTTTCTTTGCTAACAAATGCTTCCCTGTGGTCACCTGTAAAGTGTGGGCATGTGCGTTTCCTGGCATTTCCTTTTGTGGTCTCAGCCAACACCCGGAAGCTCACAGCCAAGTTTTCCCACCAGTCTATGTAGACTTAGCAATTCAGCTTTGTAATTTGTTTGCTTCTTTTTTCTCTTCCCCCAAATCCCTCCAGTTTGTCGATATTTTTCTGACACTGAAGCGCCCAGGACTGAAAATCCACTAGCTCCTCCAAGCCCACGTAGCACTGCTCTTTACCCCAGCTCTGTTATGTCACTGCTGTGCACAGAGCCCTGAACTTCATTGCTCTTTCTCCTGAACCTGTATTACTTGGAAAATGCATGGCTGATTTCCTGTCCCCTGTCTCTCGCAGCATTACTGCTTTCTAGGTTCCTCTGCAATCGCTGAATCTCTGCAGATGGAAGCGTCTATTTTAGAAGCCATACTTTGCTTTTAAGTAACTGACACTCCCATTTTAAAGAGAAATTGACAAAGGCTGCATTCGATGAAATGTATAATGTGGCACCAGTTTGCAATGTGGCCAGCGAAAGAGATGACTTTATGAAGTGTGGAGAAAACTGAGTGAGGTAGGAGAAATTTTCCTAATAAGGAACATGAAGGGAACAGCTTTAATGCACTCTGCTCACGTATCAATCATCTTCTCTCCCCACCTGATAGCACACCTGGATATTCACTTGTCTCCTGGAGCTTAATCACTCAAGGCAGCTCTGATGCTGGCGATTCAGTGCTAATTAGAAATATGCATTAGCCCTGTAACCAGACGTTCTTTATCTTGCTAAAAGGGAAAGAACCCCCAAACCCTGAGACCACAGATACTTCGTGCTAATGATTTGCGACAGCAGAGCAGGCTCAGATCCCAGTCTCCCAGTCCCCTTGCAATACTGGGCCATCCTTCACTCTTAACTGTCGACATTCGGGCAGTGAAACACCCCCAACAACGTGGTCTGAGTGAGTGGCCAAGGAAGCTGGGTGCACTGACCATTGCTGTTTAATTTTCTAGCTGCAATTACATTACGCACCACAGCAAGATACACGAATTAATTAGCACTAGACACTGAAGGGATCTTGAACTAGTCTTACCCGTAAGTACAAATGTCTCCAGTGTGATTAAACAGGGAAGTCATTTAAAGGCACATTGCTACAAGCAGCAAGCAGCCTTGCACTATTTTCCTAGGCAGTTAACTATGTATTGGTCTCAGCTTTCACTCACAAATAGCTAGAACTGCTGTCAGTTGTCAGGCATTGTGGCTGATCCTCTAAGGTGTCTGGGCTCCTCCCTTCCCCTGAAACAACAAAAATGTAAAACATGACAGAATTACTACTGAGAAAAATCATAAAACTAGTTATTAGTAGTCTCCTGTAAAACTCTCATCTAAATCAGAGCAAGACTCAAACCAGAGCCATGCATCCACACAGCCCCTGAATTTAGATCCACAGTCGGCCACTGTAGCTCACGTCTGCATATGTTTCTGCACTCCTGTGGGCTGGCCAGGAACCGCTGGAGGAGGTCAGAGGTTGGCTTTTTGTTCTCCCCACTCTGTGCTGCCATGACCTTTCCCCACACCTGCCCCAGCAGGGCTGAGATCTGAGGACTCTTGAATTAAGCTGCGGGTGCTCCAGGGCGCAGAAGGGAAGACACACACATACAGGGGTTTAATATTGTTTTAGCTGCGTTCTCAATGGTCTGTCCATTCCCCTGCAAGCTGTGCCCGTCTCTTTAATCTCTCTGGTGTGTTCTGACAGGTTTTTAACCTTTACAAGACAGGACAAAAGCTGTAACAGCCAGGCTGGAGTTCATGGGCTTGTGGCTGTGCTGAGAGCCACTGCGTTCACCAAGGGGAAAGGCTTTCAGCGCCCCCACTTCCAGCCACCTGCGCTGTCCACTGGGGCCATGGCTCTGGCAGAGCTGTGCCAGTGCAAACCTGCTTTCCCGCTGGAGTAGCTGCACGAGAGCCATCTCCTTTGCAGGCCAGAGCTGGGCATCTTCTCTGGGGCTGTGCGGCCCCACTGGGGCCATCGCTCTCCAGCAACGGGGCTTGGGTGAACTTCTTCACATGGCTCTGCTTGCCAGGCCAGCTCACCGCTCTGTTCTCCAGGGCACAGGGAGCTCATGAGTTACTCTGTTAAGAACCTGCATAGATTAGATGTCAGCACCAAGAAGAGAGGGATAGGGAGTGGTGATTAGCAGCTAATTGACCATTAAGTGGGTATCTGAGGCGCTGTCACCAAGTGGTTGAGTTTATTGTCATCCATGTTCCCAGCTGGCAATGCAAAGAGCTGTCCTTAATCCTTCTCCCACCAGCAAGTAAAACCCTATGAGGAGGTCATTTCTGTGTAAGTGCTGCTCTCTACCCCAGCCGCGGCTTCCCCCTCATCCAGAATATTTTAATCCGGGCAAGAACCTGCACTGGGCGGCTACCGTATGCAGGTTTGCACCAGTGCCGGGCGGATGCTGTGGGCTTGTACCAGGGAAGCCATGCTGGTCAGCTACCCCTGGGATTTAGCGCACGGTACCACTTTGCTACACCTGCATGCACAGTGCAGGAGGTGAGGCAGGGACTCAAATACTTCCATTTATACGTCTGAGGCGCCTCAGTGTGGCTGATGGCTCTGTTCTGTCCACCCCGATGGGCTTGGTGGGCAGTTGAAGAGACAGAAATGGCATGAGTTGTGGATGCACTGCCTGAAAATAATCAGTTGACTAGAATATTTGTATGACGGGTTCCCTGTGGATAATGGCCAGCACTCCAACTCCATCCTAGAGAACTGGGGGCCGCAAGAGTCAGTTCTGCCCTCTTTGGTCCATTTAGGCGGGGCAGGTCAATCCTGTGAAAGGCTGAACTCACCAGAGAATGGCCGCAGGCACAGATGGAAGTGTGTGGCCCAAGCAATGATGCACTGAGAAAATTAATAGCAGAGGGAGATAGATGATCACAGCTGTAGCTGCTGCATTTGTTTTGGATATTCAGTGTCGCGTCATTTTATAGCTAGCCATGGCAGGCAGCTACGCCCACACAGGAGTGTATCTTTCTGTCTGTGTTGTGCACAGGGTGCACAGTACAGGGGGCGGCTTCAGGGTGTATCATCACTGTTTGCAGCATGGCATATGGGAGTGTCTGAGTGAGCTAATTTACTGCAAACCGTCCAGTGGCGTGGCGTAGCGTGGCATGGTACAGGAGCGCTGAGGAGCAGAGGGACACATGGCACCTTTTAAAATATTGTAGTTTCCATCAAACTTAAAAAAAGAAGTCACAGGCTGAATAAACCTAAAATGACTGTGTCCTTGGCTAGACGTTCATCTCCGGCAGGCTATTCAGCAGCTTTATGGAGGAATTTGTATAAGAGTCATGCATGACCAGAAACCAGCAGAAGGCCATCAGGTTCACATCTGGACTGAAAAACCAAACTGCAGTCAGCCAGCTGCAGCCCCAAAGCCCAGCCTAGCAGACTCCAGGTGTGTGAAAAACGCACACACAGGGACAGTCACGTCTTTGTGTGTGTGAAGGAAAGAAGAGCAAGCTGCAAACTGATGTTAGATTTAGACACCACAGCAATATATTTGTTAGAAAGCATCCAGCAGAAGTCGCTCGTGTATTGCAGGTTGCCACAAACTGTCTGTCCAGACACTGACTCCCTGTACAGTTAGCGAAGAAGTGAAAGGTTGTTACAGGGGCAGCTACACGGCACGCTGGCCTCCCGGCCTCCTGATCAGTGTGTTGTATGGCATGGGGTGTAAGAGCATCAGAAACTAGTTCAGCTCCCTCCTGTAGAGAGCCTAACACGCAACTCTAGCTCCAGACGGAAATGGACACGCCTCCATGAAACGAAAGGCTCCTACTTCAGCCGCGTGGGTACAAACGTGTGTGTCAAAGCTATCTCAGGCAGGAGAGACGAGGTCAGATGGGCCCCGCGGCTTCTAAAAGTCATGGACACTGTATTACAGAGGAGCACTGAGAGAGGGATCTTGGGGACACTACACAAGGAACTGCTGGAGGAGTCTAGGACCGGTTGAAAACAGCGAAAAGGCATTGTGTTAGAAAATGAACCCGCTCTGACGCTTTGATGGATACCTGGTTCTCACTCCAGGGTGTTCAGTCTGAGAAAGGTCACACCGGTCTTGCACCAGGGACAGGGGCAACTCTACGCCTCCAGAGCTCTCAGACCTTTTCCTTGACTCTTTGCTGAAACGCTGGAAAGACGGCTACGGCTCTTCTGCCAAGGCTAAAAGGGACGTCGGAGTGAGCTGGAGAAGAAAGTGAGTTGCTGAAACATGGAGTGCAGCAGGAGCTCTTAACTCATTTGACTTTTTATTGGCTACTGGCAATTGGATGGACAGTCATTGCAGCAAGCAGCTGAGAAGTCAGGCAACGCTGTCCTGATTTCCATGAACTGCAACCTGGAGAACCTCAGCCCTACTCGCTGACCTTCTTCAGATGGTCACTGGCGGACTTCAGAATAATCACTCTGTGAGTCTGTTTCTGCTAAAGAGCTGGTAACTACCCCTCCTTCTGGGACAAATGTGATTCCAATTTAAAGCTAACCTGACAGCAGGCACACACCGTAATAACCCTGTGAGGAGACATGGCTCTCAAGACATCCACAGACTCCAGATTAAATGAAATTTTGACAGAGAAAAATATATATTGGCAACATTTCTTGATCCACAATTCAAAGAGAAAATTGAAACCATATTTCCGTAAGATTCAGACGCTGGAAAGAAGTTCTTAATAAACAAAAAGAGACAGGTCATGTAATTCACTCCCTTTCCCCTTTCTCATTTGTTGGCCAGTAACTATTAAGAGTCAGGGAGAGAAGGTTTTTGACTGAAAATTTGCACTTTATCCTGACAAACAAAACTATTTGGAAGGAAGTTTCCCAGCTGCAGTTAAACCTGGAAGTGGGAATATTTATGACTTAGAGATGTGAGAAACAGTTCAAAATAATGAAATGATTGCAAAAAAGCTCTGCTGCTGTCCGGGTTAAGAGTTTGTCTGGTTTTCACATCCTTCTCTACACTTCTCTTTCACTGATTGCATCTTCAGCAAATGCTGCATGGCGTGGTGAGTAATGAGGTGCAAACGCAGGAGTTATTAGTAATGCATGTGGACTTGCGTTCCTATTTGCTCAGGAAGGTTAAACAGATCACCCTGTACAGAGGGCTAGAACAAGGCCTCGGCACTCCCAGAGTCCTGGGTAAGCCCTGAGCTGCAGCTTCTCGGGCCTGAGAGAAGAGCTAAGGAGGGCTGAAGTGGGGTGTGCATCTGCAGGCTGACGTTCTACACAGGGGCAAATTTCACCCACCAGCTGATGCTTTATACATCAAAATGTGTTTTTATTTTTCCCTTCACCGGCATTCCCAAGCTGCAGCTTTTCCCAGTATCCCGGTGCAGAAGCCCTGGATGCATAGCAGAACACACTGGTTGACGAATATGCACGTGTACAAAGGTGTCAGCTACAGGCATTAGGAACACAGGATTTTTGAAAGCATCGCACCATCAGAGCCTTGAAGTTGTCTTTTTTTAATTCGAGTATTAAAGAATTCATCATTTGGTGTAAGGTGCAGGGCTCTGACACCCGTAGGAGGAGTATTGCAGGGTTTCTTCAACTCTAGGGTGCCTCCTCGTGGCCGCCCTGGGGATTAACTCCCTCCAGGGCTGATGCCCCCTTCCTCTGTGTGCTCTTGCTGCATCCCCTTGCTCTCGGGGACTCATGTAGCTATTCAGCTGGGAACACTTGCCATGTATCCAGGTGCTGGTCATGTTATTGTAAAACAGGAGATTGGTAGAGCTGGACAAAATCCTTCATTTGAGATTATTTTTCAATGAAAATCCATCAGTGGTTTTTTTCCAAATGATAATGTTTCTGGGGAAAAAATAATGGAATTAAAAATAATCTGGATTTTCCTTTTTTTTACCTATTGTCCCCTTCCCCCTCTTTTTTTGGTAAATTGAAGAAGGAAAAGGGAAAGAAAACAAGTGAAAATCAAAGAAAAGTCTGTGAAAAATGCCTGAAAAAATGAAAAACAAAGAGGAAATTATTGAAAAAGAACCTAACAAACTAATTTCAACCTGTGGCAGGGGCTGTTTGTTTGTTCTAGATCCACAAGGAGCCAACTGGAGTCTTTTATGGGAGTCGCTGCTTGATACATGAAAAGTCTAATTTTGGTGTAATGTTTAGAGCTGAAACCGCGCCAGTTTGGGAGGGCGCTCTGGAAATGAGAGAATCACTCTTTAAATAGACGTCCTGGGGAGCTGGCTCTGGGCTCTTCCTGGCGCTGTATTGCAACATGAATTAACGTGTGACAGTGACAGAAAATGGAAAAGAATGGCCCTGCAAATGCAGTTACAAGAAAAAGGCAAATTGATTTAGTGGACATATGAGTATTTTTGAGGGAGAAAGCAGGAGAGCTGCATGACATATTCCAAGATACCCTGCGATTGCTTCTCTTAAGGAGATGTCATTCAGATTTTCCTGAACTAGCCTTTGAATTACCGTGCTATAAATAGACAGCACACTGGCAGTATTTCCAGTGAGCATCAGGTGAAAAACTACAGCCTCTGTAGCATGTGCTCATCTCACCTTGGATCTGCCCTGCTGGAGGTTAACTCTTATTTCCATGTTAATGCCCTCTCCATCCCAATGACTGCCATTTGTCAAATTAACATTCATTTCAACAACCCAAAAGTGAGAGCTTTTAAACATTAATTCACAACTATGAGCTCTTCTCAGCACATTATTATGCTACTGTGATGAAACAAACTGCCTATGGAAAGATATAGCCCCTGCTAGAAATGTTGGCCCGGCAGATGAGAAAGGAAACCTGTTACTGAGGTGGCTCACCGGGGGAGCTCAGGAATGGGCGGCGAGGAGTTAGAGGACAGCTATGCCATGTGTCTTCGTTGGATAAAACTCAAATAAAAGCACATTGGTTCAGGTCAGGGGAGATGTTGTAAATTTCAGGGAATCTTTCCCCTGATGGGAGGCTCCACAAATGCAAGGTTACTCCGGTGAGAAGGTCCCTGCATGTTTGTTTTCTCTTTCTCAGTTAAGAGGCCATGAGTACCGTCTGAGGCCCTAACACCTACTGCGCATTTTCACCCCAACTCTTCAAACATACCAACGCAACACTGAAATAAAGGGTTTGCTCCAAAAAACATTCCCATGGGAAGGGAAGGTTTTCAGAATTGAACATTACTCAGAATGACGACTGCCTTTTTTAGTATCTGGCCTGTGAAATCGACACGTCTGCCACCAGTAACATCGTTCCTTTGCATCACAGGTCTCTGGCCAGCTTAAGGAGCCCGCCCAGGAAAACGCCTAGCAAACACTGCCAACAGAAAGCAGGCACTATTTTTATGCTAATAGGCTTGTTTTAAATGCAAGAGATTAACATCTAAACCATGAATTCTGGACTATTTTGAGTCTGCAATTATTCCAGCATGTGTGATCAATGTGCTGTCTCCGATTAATAAGACAAATTAGGGGAAGGGCATTCCAACGACAATGGCGAGAGAGGAAAGCTGATGCTGGCGTCTTGGTGATCTGGGACGGCAGACAAAAGCAGGAAGGGTCCCACACTGCGAGCCTTACCCCAGGGACCTTCCATGCCTGGGAAGCACAGTTTGCCCCATGAGCGTGCGCACACATTTCTCCTTTAGCGACAGCAAATCCCTAATGGCTCCATCTTTTCCCAGCCATTCCTGTGTCAGTCCACTCTGGGAACTGCGTGCTGAAAATGTGAGATTGCTGCCCCGTGGCCACTGGCTAGGGTGCTGCCGTGCAGGCTGAGAGGTCCCAGGGTGCAGCCACGGGTGGGATCCAAGGCAGCGGAGCGAGCGCTATCCGCACTGCGGCAGGACGGGCCTGGGAGAAACGTTACGGGAGAGGCCCTTGCTGCATCTGGCTGGAGATTTGGGTCAAGGCTTCCGCCTGCGTGTCATGCCCAGCTCGCCTCAGCTGTCTGTGCTGCTCCCCCAATAACAAAGTTGGGGGGAAGGCTGTGGGGTCAGCATTCTGCCTAGGCCTTTGTTATTAAGCAGCCATCAGTGAAAAATGGGGTTCAAGGGGCTGAGTCCCTTGGGTCTGCAACCATAGAGAACAAGGCGGAAATAGGCCCAAACGTCCAAACCACCACCCCAGCTTCTCCTCCCACCATGTGGGCTGCCTGGTGGCAGGGCTGAGCCACGGAAGTCAGCAGGCGGGAAGGGGCCGTGGCTCCATTGTGTGTCACTGTCCTGGGTAACTGAGCGTGCAAACAGGATGGGTGCAGGGCATTTCCCGCCTCTCTGGGGCATCTTGTGTGCTACCCTGCGTTGACTTTTAGCTGCATGTTTCCAAACAATTTACATCCAAACACTCTGGTACAAGGAAGGGGAAAATCTAGCTTCCTTTAGTTCCACCCAGTTCATACATTTAAATGGTTTCTCCCTTACAAGGACCGTGAAGTAGACGAGCTGAAACCCATATTCTCTCACTAACGGCAAAGCGGTCACACAGTTCTCTGAGCTGGAGAAGGTGGCCAGTGACTGGATCAGGTCTGAAAAGTCCAGTGTCGTGCCCTGCCCCAGGCTCCGTTGTGCTTACACTCAAAGCCCACGGCTTTCAGTCCCATTCCTCGTGTCCCTGCCCAGCCATGCTGGGGAGAGTCCTCAGGAGCTGATTTTTATGCATACAGTGACAGGCTTTTCCATTTGCTTTCTTTGGAGTTTGACATCCTGCTTCTGAACTCGGACGGGCTCCCAGACTGCCCTTCTGGCCCGTCCCTTCCTGGAGTGCCAGGCTGTCCAGTCACCATTCTTTCTGCTCGGGGTTAAATGAGACTTTGCTCTGCACGTCAGCCTGAAGACTTCGGTGACTGTCCTGCCAGACCAGACCCAGCTCCCTGTCATCCCCGCCTGCAGGACTCCGGCTCTCTCCCACAATGCCAGTTATGTCCCACTTCCTGTTTTTAAGAACTTTTTAAAGTTTAGTTTAGTTAAGAGATTAACTAAATTGATGTGGCTGAAGTGTCTTTTAAGGCCCGATGAGAAATGAGCTGGGAAGGCTCCGGTCTAGCAACCCTTCAGGGTTGGATTCAGAGGACAGTCCCATGTGCGTTCTATCTCCCGCTGAGTGGCACTGTGGGAAATGCATTTTCTTGCAGACTGATCTGTCAGGACCAGGATTTCCCTTTGGATTGAAAAACAAAGATAATAAATTAGGAGTGGGGAATTTCTAAGAATATTCAGGTTGTTTTTTTTCCTCTCCCAGATGTAACTTGCCGCTCTGTGAGCGCCGTATCACTGCACTGTGTGCGTGTAACTATGCACATGCAAGCGGGGCCGCTGCAGCTCCTCTCGAATACATTTGCTGGGCAGTTGTGCTTTAGACAGGAATTTCTTTTACGGAATCTGAAGGTCAACTAGACGCACACCGCAGTCATTGGTTAAGCCTTGCGCCAGAGCCAACTGTTCACTGACATTTCTTCTAGGGCCTGTTCAGGACAGACAGGCTGAGCACGCTTCACTTCCCAGTGGGATTGGGTAGCAGACTCAGCAAAGCAAATTATATGAGCTTTACTGAGGACTTGGATGGGGCTGAGCTTCCAGCTGGGCAGTAACCACGAGACTCAGAAAACGGGGGGACAGGCTGCTACGAAATCTCCTTCAGCATGTATCTACAGTCGGCCCCCTGGGCCTGACGCGGGTCTCCAGGGTCTCACTCAAAGACGGCATGGCCAAGCTTTAAGGAAGGGCTTGGGCTAGGAAGTCCTGGGTCTTCTCTGACTGCCCACTGCCTTCAGCAGCGGGGCGAGTTCTCTGACTTACACAGGGCAGGCCAGGCAGCAAACCATGTTTAGTGATTGGTTTGGGGCTCTGAGGGCTGACATTCTCTGCTGTGCCAAGGGCAGGAATCCTACAGGAAAGTGCTCCTGTGCAGCATCAATTCCCATAAAAGCCTTTCTGAGTTAGGTGAGGGCCTCTTCTACACAGCTGTCAGTCCCAGCACCGGCTGACACAGCAGCCTGTCCCGCATCTGGTCTCCCGATTCTCCCGAGGAGTGGTCGTCCCAAACAAGCAGAGACAGACCCCTCCAACTTGACTGCATCTAGAATAATACCTGGCCTGCTCGCTGGGTACGAGGCTGTAATTCAATCAAGATGTTCTGCTGACACCTTAAACTGCATGAGTGGCTCAAAGCAGCACGTATAAATGCCAGCAAAACCCTGCCGCTGAATTACAGCTGTGCTCAGTGGGGCGGGGGTAGAGGGACAAAGTCCTCTTTGTTAAACTAATTATTTTAAAACATATTCAGAAAGGACGAGGAGGGAAACCTTTTCTCCCACCATTTGCTAAATATTTCAGTCATGTTCTTTTTTGAACATTTCCAACCCCACTGTTGTTCTAAGCTGTTATGTGGAGCCATTAAATCTGACTCTAAAATAGGCAAGGTTTGAAGTGAGGATGATTGATATATTTCAGGGGGACTCGATGACTCAGGCGACTGGTAATGGAATACAGAGCCTTTCTCTGCTTTGAATCCACACGTCATTACCACGTGGAGGCCGTTCGGTTGCCAATATGAAATGCGTTTGACCACTCTCGGTCCAGGTTTGAGCGTCTAGACCAGTCATTTTCAAAGCATGGGTCGGGACCCAGTACGGGGTCAGGGACCCTCAGGTCCTGGGTCATGGCACCCCCAGTACCACCACCAAGGGACCGGAATGCATGGCTCACAGATGGAATTGTGGGGCACAGGCATAAATGACTTTTTTCAACTGGGTCCTGAGAAAAAAAGTTTCAAAACCTTTGGTCTAGACAACAAAAAACTAAACCAAGTTGGCAGCAGCCGGCCTCTTTCTTGGCAGGCTCAGCAGAAAGTTCAAAGCTAGACCGGGCGCTGAGCACGGACATTCCCTACCAGGCTGGTGTGAGCCCGCAAGAGCGGATAAGTGTTGCCATGGCTGGGCACGACGTCACGCTGCCCATGCTGGCCTTCTTCTGCTGAACAAGGAAAGCTCTTCACTCGCAAAGGCCACAGGCTGCAGAGCCTCTGACCTGGGAGAACAAGGACTAGGAGGGCCTGAGGCTCACATGATCTGGAAAAGAGGGCTGGAAGAAGCCAATGCATGTCCCAATAACTTGGCAAGCCAATGCCTGGGGGTCGTCAGGGACTGGGCCCTTATCTGGCCCTTCCCCTCTTTCCTTCATCGGAAAAGGGGCCGAAAGAATCCAGTTTTCCACATGAGCTTATACCCACTCTATTAAACGTCCTCGGGAGAAGGAGCTGGTCTAAAAACTTGTGCATGGCCTTGTTGCTAGGGAAACCGCTTCCTTCGTCTGCGCTGCTTCTCAGAGGTGCCGAGTTACTTGGACGCCCCCAGCACAAAGAGGAGACCGGGGCCACCCTGTGCAAAAATCTCTGGGGAGTAAAATACTAAAAGTATCCAGGTAATTTGGGGCCAGTGAGGGAAGGGACGACATGGCTCACTCATGACATGAGCCATCAAAGCAAGCTGGTGAGAGTCGCCTTCAAACAGAAGTGAGATATTTATGGAGAGCAGTCTAGGACGGGCTTGGGGAAATGCAGTCATTCGGCCTTCCAATGGCCTCTGGTCTGTCATAGCTCCATTTTCTCAGACGTGTCAGCACAACACGGGCTACGTCAATTGCTCAACTCAGTAGGCTCAGTCAAGGAGGAATTCGGGGGTAGCACATGACGGGTGTTCACCCTGGAACCTATCCAGGGAACTGGAGAACTATGGTAAGAGTAACTGGCCCACTACAATTCACAGCTGTACCCTGACGTACAGCATGTAAATGGATCTGCTCTTGCCACCCGCCTAGGGGCTAGAAATGTTACAGGGGGAGGTGGATTTCTCTCCTAAATGGAAACTGACATTCTGTATAGCTCAGCGGAAACTCTGGGAGGACCTCAAGCTGGCAGAAAGCGTTGATTTTCTAGGTGGGTACATTGTCATTAGCCCTGCCCCTTAATTAGAATAATGCTTCTTGTTATGAAGACGATCGTGATTTTATACACGGCTTCATGTTTACTGAGTTCTGCGATACTTAACAGAAGGCCATACCAAAACCAATGTGTTTTACTTATGATTATTAACATTACACAGAACCTTTATAAAACATCCAATTTTTTATTTAAAAAAGCAAATGTACACAAATGACATTAAAATTGAACCTATGTTTGTTGCTATATGTAAAGAAAGAGAAATAATTTTTCATTCAGTTAGATGTTTACCTAAATTATGTCCAATTACATGTTTTTCTTTAAAAAATGATCTGCCAATATTGTCTTTAAATGTGAATGTTACTTTTTCATTTAAACAGCAAACGTCTGGCTGTGTTTCAAAGAGGTGCCTTTTCTGTTATTTCATTTCCTGCAGTCCTCGGCTCAAAAGGACATGAATAGAACACTATAAATAAAATAGTTACTTAAGGATTTACATCTGAGGATTTCTATGGAAACAAAACGAGGAGATTTTGCATCACTGTGGGGCTGGCAAATGGAAAGGCAGAATATACCCTGAAAACAGAAAAGAAAGTTTAGCTGCCACATGGCAAACGTGAGCCAGATCGAGGTTCAGGGTACCAGCATCACCAAGAGGGAAGGCGGATGGTCCTTCACCTTCAGGGGCGTTCTGGCTGGTGGCTCGGTGTGATGTAAGTCCGGTGTTTGTTGGAAGAGCTCTGCCCTTTGCCAGAGCAAACAGTGAAGAGGGACAGAGAGGAACACAAGTTCCAATGACAGATTTTGTTGCAATAAGCTGTTTCTGAATGTATGAATAAAAATTGCTGGACCAGTGTGGTCTGGACTAGATCACACACTCAGTCTGACTAGCCCTGGCAGCCAGTGCCCAATGCTTCCTTGGGAGACGCAAGAAGCCCTTTTCCCCCTAGCACGGCGATTACAGAGACAGAAAAACCTGACTATCGAACCTGACAAAACACACACCACGAAACCTCCTCCTGAGAGCTGCCCAGGGCCTGAGTGCAGAGTTTAGCTAAGCCCACTGCAGGAATTTAGCGGCATTGTTGGGAATGATTAGCCACATGCGGTACTAGTGTGAAGATGAATTCCAAAGGGGTCGCCGTGTTAGTCTATTGTAGAAAGACAACGGAGTCCTGTGGCACTTTTAAAGACTAACAGATTTATTTAAATTCCAAAGGGGTAGCCGTGTTAGTCTATTGTAGAAAGACAACGGAGTCCTGTGGCACTTTTGAAGACTAACAGATTTATTTATCGCATGAGCTTTCGTGGGAGAAAATCCCACTTCGTCAGACACTTTGAAGATGGGAAACTTACAGAATGGGAGGAAATTAAATGCAGGGGAGTGTATGACATAGGATCAGCTCAGGCTGTAACAGCAAATCTAAATAGATGTTAGGATTCAAAACACTGGGGAACAGCACATAGAGGAAGGTGAGGTCAAATCATCTGTTGTAATGATGAGTTGTCTTGGGGTTAAACAGGGACTATGGATTTTTCTCTCATTACAACAGGTGATTTGACCTCACCCTCCTCTATGTGCTGTTCCCCAGTGTTTGAATCCTAACACTTATTTTGATTTGCTGTTACAGCCTGACCTGATGCTATGTCATACACTCCCCTGCATTTAATTTCCTCCCACTCTGTAACTTTCCCATCTTCAAAGCGTCTGACGAAGTGGGATTTTCTCCCATGAAAGCTCATGCGATAAATAAATCTGTTAGTCTTTAAAAGTGCCACAGGACTCTGTTGTCTTTCTAGTCTGAAGATGGCAAAACAGAGCTTCCTTAAGTGAGGTAGAACAGAACTTACTATTCTGGCAAAATAAAATTGATGTCCCTGCTGATTTTTCACACAACAAAACAAGGAGAGGAGCTTTTCCAGGTATGTTGATCCACAGCGCTCTGTCATTTCTCCTTTAACGATTGAGCCTTTTCCCTTCAAACTCTTCCTCCTCCTCTTCCCTGCTCGCCCCATTTCCTGCCCACATTACTCACAGGTGTGTCTGTACCATAGGGAGGCCCCTGGGCTGCCTGGCCAGGAAGCATCCGTATGCCAGAAACAAAGGCTCCAACATCAACTTGTCATCACTGGGAAATGGATTTCCAAGTGAGCCGGACCAAAATGATTCGCATAACATAGGAAACAATTCAACAATCAACAAATCTTTCACCACTTAATAGGATTTTAGAAATTGAATTATCTCCCTAAGCGCTGACAATCCTAACCTATCAATCAATTAGGGAATGCCAGGCTGTAGAGGCTACAGATTCACTTAGAGTTAGCGTACTATTTTTCTTTTAAAAACTCCTAAATATTCCCTGCCGTGCTCAGGACTGGACGACAGACTGCTCTGAACACAGTGCCACCAGCCTCCCAAGCCAGGTCAGTAACAGAGGAGAAACACCTGCTACGTGCGGGTAGAAGGGATCGAGAGCACGGCAGGTTGGCTCCAGATGTCGGACTGGCAGGGACACCCCCAGCCCCGAGGGAGGAAAACGCCCACATGTGACCATTCCGTTCTGGAGGCAGCAGCTAAGCAACGAATGTCAAGCTCTGCTGTTTTCTGTGGGACTCTTCCCTGGGCCCCGGGTCCATGGCAGGCCTGCGTGAACTCCCCCGGGGCCGACATTGAGAGGCCTGTGCGAAAAGAAGTGAGTGAGCATGGTGTACTCTGCAGCTGAATGCTGTGCTGCCAGAAAGAGAAAGTGCGAACTGAACTGTGTGGTCCAGCCTTTCCTTCCCGGTTCTGTGGCATTTCTACAGCTAAAAAGCCCCTTTGCATCGCGATAATGTGTGTCTGGCTGGCTGGCTGCTGTGCAGTGGGGTAGATAGAGAACAACTGGCCAAGACAATGAGCAATGGCTTCAGGAAGGGACACATACAACTGGCTTGTTTCTACCAGCTGGACCGATCTAGTGGGGAATTCACCCTGCGCTCCAGTGTCTCACTGGTTATTGGATAGCTTCTCTTTGATAACATTTGTTTAGATTTATGCAATTTTCCACTACCCCCCCCCAGCTTTGTATTAATGCAGGAGGTGACACTTACGTTATTGATGGAATATACGGTCAGGTATTCACAGATGAAAGGTTAGTTTATAAATCTACCGGGAGACCTTATGAAAAACAAATTCAAGTAAACAACATCTTTTTCCTGACTGTTTTTCAAAATTTAAACCAGGGATACTGGTCGTTGAGTTTTCCTTTGATATATTTCCATTGCACTGCGATATTACATTCTTCAAAAAAGAGAAATTGCCTTTTCTACCACATTCTGGAAAAAAATAGAAAAATCTAATTGAATATCCTGCCCATATATGCCGAGTATCATCTGCTCACAAGTTATGAATGTTCTTTAAGAGTTTCAAATATATCTAACCACATGTTTTAGCAAAACATTTCTCTGTTAAGGGACTCACAACATCAATGCTGTATCGTTTTCTTTTTATACTGGAAAAATTCTGGATCTGACATCATCTGCTCTCACTATTCTCTTGCACTTTATATTCAAGTTCCCTCTCCCACCACCCCAGCCCACTCCACCCAGGCGCGCAGCATTTTTCATGTGCTTGACAAAGTTTCTCCGATCCTGGATCTTTGCCTTCTGATCCAGATCAGGGCAGGCTGCAAATGCTACATGGTCTCAGCATCTTTCCTTCGAGGAGCGAGGTTGACTCAAAGCACCGTAGTGGGCCACTCTGAAGCTTTAGTCCCCCCAGGCTGCCGTTGATGCCTGGCCCAGTGTTACTGTTAGACGGCCTCTCAAGTGGGACTAGCTGAGGATTGCAGCCAAGAAATATGGGCTGCTCCACCCCGCTGGTAGCAGAACAGCCCCCAGCCACGCCGGGGACACCAGCAGAGACAATCGGAGCCTCCCTCACCAAACGGCGAAGCTTTAACTGCCTGAGTTAGGACCCTCAGTGATCCTGAGCGGTTCCGATTGCTTTTCCTGCTAGACCTGCTCTTCAGAAGTGGGATTGAGTTTTAATGGTTGTTTCTAGTGAGCTGAAGGAAGTCCTGACACCATAGCTTTTGCTGCGTGAATGAAGGCTAGTCATCCATTCCTACCTAGAGAGAAGAGCCAAGGAAGGCTTTACCTGGAAGGGAAAAGCTGTAGCTATCCATTGAGTGATCGTCCTGCTGGTCGCTTAGGGAAATGGCAATGGAAGTAGCAGAACCTCATTCCAAAGCTGAGTGTTGACGGCCACGTGAGTGATTGGCTTGGTCAACCCTTCGTTTTTGGTGGAGAGCCGTGGTTTCGTACTCGTTTTAAATTTAAGCCCTGGAAAGGAGGCAGAAATGACTGCGCCCTGACCACTGGAACTTGATTAAGCACTGAACTTTAATTAATTGACTGACTTGAAGTAATAAGGTTGCTCAATTCACTTTGCCCGACAAAGAACTGAATAGTTTATTTACATCACACTGTCAGGTGTAAGTTCTGCCATTATATAAATAGCCGCTCTCCGCTAGTGTACAATCAATCAAAACGGTGCTCTCAGCCAGGAGCTGAACCAGCGGAAGCGGAGCTCGGCTCACCGGCCCTCGCCACGGCCTGCCAGCAGCTTCCTGAGTTCCTGCTTGCTTGAGTAGTGCCGGCCCAGAAGGGACAAGCCGGAGCATGAGGCAGAGTTCGGTCTGGTTCCCGTCAGATCAATGATGATTTGGAATGGTAAGATTGCCATCGATGGGTGTCAGACAGGGCTGTTACACCTCCACGCTCAGTCTGTGTTTCCCATCCGATACCCCACGTGCCAGTTCCAAAGGGCAGTACCTGCAGAGAGATTGCCCAATGTCTGATTGGCCATTAGTAATATTGGCATTTCTCTGCCGACAATTGTGGAAGCCTTCCAAATGTCAGCTTTCCATCCAGTTCAGTTATTTCCTCTTTGCATCCTTGCGATTAAAGGTTACGAGGTAAATCCCCTCCACCTGGAGCTTGTCACATGCTGTACCACAATGACCGAGGGGAAAATCACTGCAGCATGTTTCCCACTAGGAACCAGGAGCAAAGCATGAGGGGGAAACACTCAGAGCAAACACCCCCAACTGCGTCTCCTGAGCACATCCCCGGCTCTTTAAATTGATTGGCACTTTCTATTTGAGGAAAAATGAGTTCTTAAAATTGGAATACGGGTTATTGTTATGGTAATACACTGAGGCTGCAGAAGGAGAGATTTTAAGATCCAAAAAGGTTAGTTTAAATCAAGAAGCTGATAGGTTACTCTATATAGAGTGCTCAAGCCTAATGAGTTCAGAGGTACGTATGTATTGAGTCTGGCCCTCTTAATATTGTTGATTCAAGTTGTAGGAGTGGGTAATAACTAAGATAACCCAAGACTTCGGAGATCATTACTGCTTTATCACTTCTTGTATACAAGATTTTCAGCATCATTTAGAATGTCAGCTTTTATAAAATGCTTCCTAATATTAAGGGACATTCTATACATCCAGCCACATATTTACACCCACACAAAAGAGACAGCACCCTTGCCAGCCCAAACAGTTTGCAAAGGGAAAATACCGTAAGGCTATTTTAACCATACTATCCGGATGTGGTACTAAGCAGGAGATTTATGAATAATGTAACAACAAATGTACCAAAGCCATATTAGGCCGACATTGTGAGTGATTCCCAACAGATGCTATTGCTCTTCTCTCGTCTTTACCTGAAATTAGTCATTCAGAATCCGCACCTTTATTTGGAAAATAATGGCACTTGCAGAATTATAAAAATTTAATATGCGCCTAGTAAAGTGAAAAATGAGAGGTTATGATATTGTCTAACACTTTCAAATGTGTTTATTAATTCATGGTTTAAATCATAAGTTTCATTCTGCAGTAGAGTCATATACAGCAATAAGCAAGTTTTAAAATATTAATGAATAAACAATATTTCTCTATTGAAATATACCATGCTTCTTTGAACAATGTACCACCAGTAATAAATCAAAACCAGCAGAAAATTGCATTTCATATTTAATACAACTTGAACTCTGCCTTTTTATAAATTATATCTTTTTTGTTTAATTGGCGTCAGTTCAGATCTACCAGATTGCTAATAAAATTCTGGATTTCCATATTTAATGATGCGTGCTCTTTATGCTGAATTTTACCAGAAAATAAAGCAGCCTTGTATTCTTCTAATAGATAGCATTAATAGGTGATC
Source organism: Pelusios castaneus (assembly GCA_007922175.1). Classification (NCBI taxonomy): domain Eukaryota; kingdom Metazoa; phylum Chordata; order Testudines; family Pelomedusidae; genus Pelusios; species Pelusios castaneus. Next base: position 15,577,783 of record ML685804.1, on the reverse strand, counting down.
GCATATCATGAATAACAGCCCCTTTTCATTTTCCTGAAGCCTAATTTGGGTTCTCAGCTAAGTAATGGGAGAGGGCGAAGCAGCACGTTCTCTGGCTGAGAGCACGGGCAAAGCACAGCAGGCCCATATGCTGGGCTCTTATCTGCTCGGATGTGCGTCTCTGTTCTCATCTCAATGTTCAGCAACCTTCTAGCTTGGCATAATGCCCCTTGAACAAAGAAAGCCTTTCCTTGTGGGATTCTTTTCATTTTGTGGACTCCTAAACACAGGGGGTTTGACATTCCTGGTGGACCAGAGCCAAGGAATGTAGGTATGTTCCGTTTTTAGATCTGTGCTTTTCCTCGGGAAAAGGTCAGACTCAATTTGGCAGCAGCTTTTGTTGGGCTAGCCCCTGAACGGCCCCTGTGTGCACTAAATGGAGAACAGATGTAGAGCAGATAACTAACCCAGACCAGCCAGCGAGCAGGCAGGACTTCTCGGCTCTTTCTAGTCGGCATCTCCCTGTCCCGAAGAAGGGAGGTGTTCAACCACGATTTTCTCTTCCACTGCTGCCTCTGCACAGTCCCTTTCCTGGAAAGCTGCCACCCTTTAAACTTCAGACAAAAATCAGCATGTCTGTTCTTGGGGTTTCTTTCCGACTCTAGCGGTTGCCAAGTACACGGGATGCCTTTCTCCACCCTACCCTGAACTCTCCTTGGCGGAGAAGCTGTAATCCAAGGGCAGTAATGGCTGGGAGACCTAGTTCAAAGGCACCTCCCCTGAATCCCATCCCACCTGGAACACTGGCCAAGGTGTGGAGGGAAATAGAACCAACCGGCCATCTCTCCAAAGGGCAACTCTTCCCCTTCTGACTCTGGGAGCAGCAAAGCTGCCCCAACTTGGACAAGCACAAGGGCCGAAGGACTCACTGGAGCAAGAAGGTCGAAGTGCAAGCAGTGGATGAACACAAAGAGCCCCATTGGCAGCTCGGGGTACAGGGGGCAGGGCTCTGCCACCTTCCAATGCTGCAGGGTTAGCCTTAGCGCACACTAGCCCCCCCCATGCACCTCCAGAAGACGCCCGTAATGCTGGGGAGTCTGGTCACGTTTTCCCAGTGTTCTGTGGACTTGCGAAAGATATGGTAGTCAAGAGTTGAATCGTTACGAGACACCAGTGTACGTAATTCACATTAGCCAGGTATTTCCTAGTTCGTTCCTGTACTGCCCCCAATGCCTCCAACACACCGATACCGTTTCTTCGCCTGCGAAGGGAAAACAGGATTTCACAAGAGGCCAGCGATGGAAGAATTGTAGTGGAACCTGCTTATCAGTAAGGTGCAATGCAGCTCATGACAGGCGTTGGAGCCAGAACAGAAGGGCATCTACAACTCCCAGACACGTGTGCAAGTGTCCGTTCCGGCATTTTCTTCAAGGTAGCTGCTTTGAAGGGATGATTCAAGAGAAAGTGGGCAACTTGCATGCAAGGAGTGTGTGTGCGTGTGAGATGAATGCACATATATACGTGTGCATGTATAGTTACATACAGATTGGTAGCCACAGATTTGGCTGAAATTAATTGATTTTAATTAGCCTGTGTAAAGAGAACTCTTAAATTTGTTGCCGCATGAGGGTTTGGCAGTCTCAAATAAATTAATCCTTTTTATTATATCAGTGACAGGAAGATGATCAAATAGACTTTGATACAGATTTTGGGATTTATCACCTCGCAGCATTCTGATATGCTTGAACTTTTTTTTCCCTGCTGCTGGTGCTGGAGGCAAGAACGAGGCTACAAATGGCATTTGCTTCAGAACCTGCTCGCAAATGAAACTGGGAATTTAGCAACAAATGAAAGAAGGATGTGAGGGAAACTTTGAAGAAAAGTTTCTCTTTGGCATTTGTTGCAAAAGTAGAATTTTCTGTGGGGGGGAGAGACTGGCGCTAAGACCAATTACGGGTAAATCACAGCCCCTGGAATGTACGGCTGTCGGAGCCCTCACGAACTTCAGGCCAGTCTGTTGCATGAGGCAAGACAAGTAACCCTGGGCCTAGACCGTCCCTCAGAGAGATTGTCTGACCCGTTCTTTGAAACTCCGGTGAGGAGGACTCTACCACGTCCCCTGGCAGCCTGGGCCAGCTTTTAACTACCCTTAGAGTGAGCACATTTCTCCTCATCCCTCCCCTAAATCTCCCTTACTGCAGATTAAGCCCATTACTTGCCATGATCCCCCTGTGCTCATTGCACTTGGCTAGCAATTGATCACTCGCCCTCTGCAGCAGCCTCACCAGATCTCCCCTCAGTCACCTTTTCTCAAGACGAAAGGTCCAGTTTTTTTCTTCCCCCTTTCCTCAAATCTCAGGATTTTCTAACCCGTCCAGTGCTCTCCTCTGGGCTCTCTGCAGTTTGTCCTCATCTTTCCTAAAATGTGGCATGCAGAATTGGGTGCACTATTCCAGCCGAGCCTTCCCAGTGCCCAGTGGAGCAGGACAATGACCGCCCGTGTCTGACTTACAACGATCCTGTTAATACTCCCCAGAATGATATTAGCCTTTGGAGCAACTTCCTCCCACTGTTATTCATATTTCATTCTGATTCACTGTGACCCCAGATCCCTTGCAGTGGCACTCCCCCCTGGCCAGTTGGTCCGCAGTCTGTTGTGGACTTGATTCCTTTTTGTCCTCGGCATAGTACGTGGGCCGGATGGAATTCAATGAAGACGGGTGCAATCGTCCCAGGGCCTTTCAGATTCTACGCCTGTCTCATAAAGGTCTCATCTGTGTGTTTTCCAGCCAGAAATGCTCTAAGCTGTAGTGAGGGTCATTTGCTTAAAACTGTGGTGCAGGACAGCAAAAACGAGCCATGTACCCCCTTCAGAGGCTCTCCCATTCCTACCCAGGAAAGAGCAGCTGACGATGCCAATCCTGATAAGAACACAGGAGCCTGGAGAAGGTGGCCCACAAGTTGATCTAGTATAAGATCCCTTGTCTCTGCCAGTGGCCCACTGCAGGGGACATACACCGAACATGGTAATTATGGAGCGATCCACGCCTGTCTTCCACTCCCAGCTTCTGTAGTCATGGGTTTACGGTTGTCCACGCATGGGGTCCTGTCCCTGACCAGCTTGGCTATTATCCACTGACGGATAAGCTCATGGAGATGTCCAGTGCTTTTTTTAACCTTTATCCTGCTGGCTGTCGCAAAGCCCATGGCAAAGAGTTCCCCAGGTCACTTTTGCATTGTGTGACCTCAGCACTGTATATGGACAGTTGGGATTATGTTCCCACCATGCATGACTTTGCACCTATCAGTGTGAGAGACACCATTCCATCAGCTGGTAGGTGGGTCCCAACTCTGGGTCATTTCCCGCCCCATGCTCTTCAGCCCCGAGACTCTTCTTGTCCTTAACACAGGTGCTGCCTGAGAGAACCTGGGACGGCTCTGCAGTGTCCCACTATGTACCTCTGCGTCCCTTTGCTCACCCGGTTCAGCCACTCGGGCCCCCACAACCAGTCTCTGAGGGCCAGGAATTGCTTGCACTGCACACACACAGGCAGGTAATAATCGTACGTCACACTCCGTGCAATAAACGGAATAGCATCACCCTGCTCTTGGTCTTCTGCCTGCATTTTTACTCTCAGGGCTTTTTATATAGTCAAGTTCAGGGCACGCTGGTTCAGTGTGCTGGGTTTTCTTTGGCAGCCAGGAAGGACAATGAGAGACATCAAGTAAGTCCCCAAGAAAAGTAACTTACAGGACAAACTCTCCTCCCCTTGGCAGCTCGCTCGCTCGCTCACTGTGTTTTCTCTCATGGGCTGTTTCTGCTGATGAAGGAAACAGGAGGCCTCTAAATTTATACCTGGGGCTAGGCCACACACCCCCACGTGCTCTCGCTACATGGGTCCTGGCCTCCCCAGGCGATCTCTTCGTCCAGGAGTCTCGCTAAGGAGTGGTTATTAATACGAAGTTTCGTTTCATCCGGGCACTGGTGCAGCTGAAGAAAGTGGCTGTTGGAGCCAGCACCGCTCAGTGGGGAGAAATGGGGCAGGACACTTTCAGGGCCACTATTGCTCAGTTGCCTAGAACTGTTTGCCTTAGCGTATGTCCATCCCGCAGCAGCAGAGCCTACAAGGGCTGGAAAGTGCTTTTCCAGCCATAGAGTTCATCAGCATCTCTGGGAAGCAGCAGCTACGTCGATGGAAGGATCCTTCTGCCAACCTCGCTCTGTCTCCACCAGGGATTAGGTCAACCTAACTACACAGCTCGAGGGCAAACATTTGTCACAGCCCTGAGAGATGTAGCTCGGTGGATCTATATCTAGATCAGGCCCGTTTCCGCTGCCCACTGAGAAAAATATGGGCATCTTGCAGTGCTCTGGAAAGCGTTGTTTCCAGCTGGCAGAGAAGGGGTGGCAGCAGGTGGTTTCTCACAGCCGTACGGCACAGGCGCTTGAGTTTCAGCTCGGGGAGTTAGTGGCCTCTGGCTGCCTTGGCCGCCGGAAAGGTGCATGAAGCAGGCTGCACATCTGACCCCCCTGACCTGAAAGTCAGTGCACATTTTTGTAAAAAAAAAGAATAGGTTCCAGTACTTGGCCAGGGACCTGGGGCTGGAGGCAGCAGCTAAGGCTCTGCTAAGTCGACTTTAATTAGACACTCCGTTATATCGACTTAACGAGTGTCGACACAGCCACCGAGTGCAGCGGGGACGTGGCGTCTGCAGCTCTGCTGTAGCAGTGACATTTAACTGATGTGCTTGTCCCACCACCGCAGCTCCCCCGCCCCATTCTCAGTGCTAGGAGCCACCGCTGGTTTCTCACCAGCTGGCTTCCCCACACCCTGCCACACATCTGCCCTGACTCCTGCGTGACCAAGAGGAAATAGGAAAAATCAAAACAGAAAATGTGGCAAAAGCATAAAGATGAATTTCAGGTCCAAATAACCGACCCCCTGACTGCTGTCCCGCGTCCCCCCCATTCAACATGACCAGAGCCAGCCTTGCCGTAACAACATGGAAATGCAGCCGCCGCAGCCTCTCCAGCCTGCCGGCCGGAACTGGCACATCACATGTGTAGTGAAGGGACCAGAACATGGTTACAGAGATCAGCAAACCCCGCCTTACAAATTCCGCATTGGCTACTCCGTGTCTCCCACAGCGCAGGACGCAGCACCCGTCTTTCCCAAGTGAAAAGCACAGGACACCTAGTCACCAGCACTGCCATCGACCCCCCGTCTCTGCTGCAGTGCACAGAACCTAGGAACGGCTCGTTGGAAGGGATTCGAATACGATACGGTAATAGAAGCTATCATTAGACTAATAAAATACTAATATGATACAGGAATGGGAAGCATATCATAACTCCTCTGTGGCTAATACAATGCAAGCAATAAATCACGCTCAGGGCTTATCCTTAACAATTCTATCAGCGCTTGTGTCACCTGCTCTCTTAGTCCGTCGGATCTAATGGGCCACGTTTCTTCAGTCCATACGGCAGTGACACGAGAGCTAATGAAATAAAATAAAACTGGCCACTCTTGGAAGAATTGCATTCTTTAAAATGATGTATTTTCATTAACACAACTGGAAACATTTACTGTTCCGTGCAGTCATGGGATCCCACTGGCGAGTGGCACATCCACGGACACTTCGATGTTGCATTTGCAGGTGTCGCTAGCGGGTAATGCTGTTATTCATTGGAGCTGCGTGGCTTTTAAATGCAAGTTAGTCTCCAGCCGTCTAGTGCCCACGCTCACACTGTCTGTCTAGGCCAGGCCCAGGTCTCCTCCTTGGGTTCCCTGCCTCTGCCCTTCCTGGACAGAGCATCCCGCATCACACCTGAGGCCAGAGACACGGGAGCTGTGGGCCGACGCTCTGAAGGCCAGAAACAGAAAATCCTTTGCTGCTTTGACTTTGGCACATAAATGCTGTTGTGTTTTCCTTCCTGCTGCATGTGACAAGTCTGCCTCTGTTACTCACGCCATAAACACTGCAAGGAACACATCAACGCTCTCTCGAAGTGCTGAGCAGCCTGTAGGAGAGCACCATGGAAATGTCCCACATGTCTCACTGGCTGCTGGGGCCTCTTCACAAAGCCTCATCTAAGCTCCTCAGCACTTCTTCAGAGCATTAACTTTGCCGAGTTCTCTTCCTCCTCCTGCAAGTCACCCAAAGAACCAGCATCAACCTTCAGGGGTCTCCAACTCCTGCTCCTGCTCTTCCTCCACAGGGGACGGATGCAGGCTGGCTTTCCAAAAGGCCCGAAGTGATCTAGCAATTTGTGCAGTGTGGCCTCGTAGATAAGCACAGGACAAGCACTGGGAATACTGAGCATCTAGTCTAGACTCTGCTCCCATGGCTGCTGCATGCCTTGGACAAGTCACTTCCCTCGTATGTGTCTGTTTCCCAACTGCAAACTGGAGTTCATGATGCTGCCCCACCCCACTTTTTGCGAAGTACTTTACCAGAATTAGAAGGTTTACTGTTATTATTAAGTTACAATCCCACCCTGCAGGGCTGGCTATTCTCACTCTGAGACCTCACCCCTACAAAACAAATTGGCTGCAAATGGTCAACAGAGAGGAACAATAGCTGGGTCTGGGTCTGACAGTCTCCGTCTCAAGACATGAGAGCCTGCTGCTCATTAGGGCCTCTTCTCATGCAAAGGGCCTTTCAGATGAGGTGTGCTCACTCGCATTCCCAAGCGACCCGCACCACGCTCCCAAGCCCCTTTGGTTACAGGAACTGTCATTACTATGGGCAGTTCAGAATCCGGATGATGGCAGGATGATGCAGCTACAACACAGCACCACTTCTGAGGAGAAAAGAAAGTCCTTCCCCCCCATACATGGCCCAGCGCACCAGAGAGGAACTCATTCTGGTCAGCAAACTCAACTCCATCTACAAGACCAACAAGCTTCAGCAGAATTCTTCCCTACGCCATTATTACTCCCTTAGGCTGAGCCCAGCCCCTTCAGAACGGGAAACCGCCACTCCATCAAACGGCCTTATTTTACTACTGGTCCTTTCAGCAATTCTTTCTGATGTGTGAGCATGCCTCAAGGCTATCATTTGTGTCATTTACCGTGGAACCACACGGCTCTTCTCCAATGCATGGGAAGGCCAAATTGCACTTGTAATTCCAAGGCCCCTGCCCTTACCATTGCAAAGATGCACTCTAATGATGCCTGGTGGGCATGGGGCACGCATGTGCAGCCCCACGGTTGTTGATGGCCTTCCTATGAACTTCATCAGTAGATGACAGGTTTTTGCCTGTGGCCAGCAACAACGTGATGAAGATGAGGGACGTCTGTGTGTTCGTTATGTTGCCCGAGCCCCCACTGACACACTTTACATTTCAAATACTATTTCCATGGAGAGTGTGAACACAATAATGTGTAGAATTCACGAGCTCCATTAGCACATGTATATTATTTTGTTCAACTTCTTCTGAACATAGGAACTCTTCTAAGGTCTACGGTCCCTCTTGCTCCAGCTCTGTTAATGATGAATGCTTCATGTAAACGCACACAGCTCTGGTCAAAGAAGCAAAGTTGATTTCTAAAATCAATGAAGAGTGCATCGGTAATTACTTATCACACATGCACAAACACAGAAGTCTTGTTGACTGATGCACACGTGTGTTTGGAACACTGAGGAAGATGAACTGAGTTCACTGTATGGCGGGGACTGGGGACAAAAATACATCACAAAATAACTCCACACAGGGATTGTTGATAAGAAAAGCTGACCCACAAGCTAATTGAATCATGCAAATAATCATTTAGCTGCCAAATCAACACCTTTGGGCACAAGCAGCTGATTGAAAAGTAAACATGACAGTCAACTGTTTTATAGCGTTTGCATCTGCAACTTCGAGTGAATAGAAGTGAGAGTTATAGCTTCTTTTGCCTAGATACACTCACTGAACTAGCAAGGTACTTCTATTTATCAGAGGCCATTTGCTGCAAGTGGTTAACGTTAATTTCATTTCCTGTGAATCAATTTCCTTTGGATATAGTAAATAGACTATTACCTGTTATTGACCTTTACTTCATTAACAAAATTTTTTGGAAAGACTCTCTCTCTGTATATAAATAAAAACAAAACAGCTAATTTTAAGTCTTTATTATAAAGAAAAATATTTTTATAATCAAATTGCAATTGTTAGCAGAGGTTATTTTAAAAATTAATGTTAAATAAAGACTATAATTGAGAGTAAATAAGACATTGCTATTTAAATTTAGTCTAAAAGATTTACTCTTTCATTACCCTCCATTTGAACTGCCGGCTCCAGAATAGAGCAGCGTAGAAATAAAGCCTAGAGATAAAATGATAAGTTTATGGTTATGAAATTTTTGACTAAAAAGATGTGGATATCTATCAGGATGCCCTATATCTAGAATTTCAAATATCCTTCAGGCAAGAGTACACAGCTAGCTATTTGTATTTAAGAAATGCTTAACTCCTGCTTTCTGGCAACTGCTCCATACGTCTTGCATCTGACTTTATCTTGATGGCTGACTCAGACTGAGCGGGAAGAAATTACATCAACATTTGATCATGAAAGCAAAAAGTTTATTCATGTTTGAAACTACATATAACTACCACGAGGAAGACTTTTCAATCCAGGGTGTAATCCAGTTAGAAAGTAACACGAAACGTTTTAATACATTAGAATCACTGCCACAAATTATTTTCATGACTCAATCAGTTTCAGAATCGCATACAATACAAAAGAGAGAAAGAAAGGGCCCCTGTTACACAGGGCGAAATATACAGTACTGAATACTGAAATCTGTATGCATTACAATTAGTTGTTGGTTTTTGCGTGGATTAGTAACAAGATGAAGAACATTCAAAATGTTTCTCAGTATTTACAACAGTTTTACTGTTTTGTGTTAACCCTAAGAGCCCATGTTTCCACTTTAGCTTTTTTAAAAGTTGCAAATGCAACCCTGATTTTTTTAAAAGATTACAATGTACATTACATGTCATGAAGGGAAACAACGGGTTAATTACGAGATGCAGAAGGTAAGAAAGAGAAACTACAGCGTGAGTATTGTTCAGAGGTAGTAAAGTGAGCACTCTAAGCTACAGAAGATGTTGAAAGTCTATTGGTTTGTATGAGTTCGCATGAGGTAATAAAGCTGTGTTTTGATTGGTGAGATGTATAAATACTCTTTTGCTACACTATATACAACACTCCATGTAGCGGTGCCTTCCTTCTTGTTCTTACCAAGAGGACGTGGCGAGTCTTGGTAAATCTGTGTGCAGCACCTAGCTCGTACTGTAAAACCCCAGATCTTGGCTTCCACAAAAATAAGCAGCAAGTATCTTCATCTCTTAGAACAACCTATGTCCATTATTGAAATACAGAGAGTACGTGCGGGGTCCTTGTATTTTTAGCACGAAAACGTGCTCCCAGTTTCCAATCCTATTGTTTTATAAATTAATCACAACAAAAATGTGACGAATAAGGATTCTTAAACACAACCATTGTTAACGGAAATAACTGAACAGCTCCTTTTATTCCAACTCTGTAAGAGATATGAAAAGATTAAACACAATCCAAGTTGTCATTCACTTAGGCTTTCCATGAAAATATGCACGAAGTTAATTTAGGTGAGGTGTTTCTTTGTGTCTGCTCTTACTATTGAGGTTAAGCATATATTGTACTTTTACCCTTAAGGCCAAGAAATTGGCAACTGTCAGACCATCCTTGTTAAAATTGCTGATAATAAATTATGATAAAATAGTTACAGGGCTATAAACAATGCTAAGTCTTGGCCTAATTGGATAAAGTGCTTTTAACATTGTGTGTTTTAAGTATAAATACAAATGATTATGATACCTTTAAAAAACAGATTTACCAAGTTTTTTAATAAGACAAGGTTTTACAGTAAAGCTGTAGGTGCTAGGGTACAAAAAAATTCCTTTCTTTTTTCTCCTATTACTCTGAATGCGCTAATCAAGGCATCTCAGCGCAGGGGAAAAGTGTGGCTAGGAGATTAGTTAGAGGTATCAGAGTGCACGCTTCCCGGCCCTTCTGTAGGGGAAGTCACAGAAGATGGAGTAGTTGCGTCCTGCCAGCCTCCATTAGCCTGAAAAGGGAAAAACAATGCAGTTGATACTATTATGCATATTAATTACATCATATCATAGAAAAGAATGCCCTCGTAATGCAGCTATTTATGCAGAGATGCATTGGAAAGACCTCTTTCTTAAACTCCCCTTGGCTGCAGGAGTTGGGAAAACAAACAAAACCACACATGACAAGAGCTGTCGAATAATCCATCCTGTAAAGTGAAGGAGGAACTTTAAGTAACGAACAAGTTAGGAATTAGGAGCGTTTTGCTGAGGTGATGTGGAAGGATGACATCAAGATTTCTGTGTAAATCATTCATGCTTTAATGAAGGACTTCAAAGGAGATTGCTCTGGTAGCTAAAAACTAGCTTTTTTCCCCTTTGAGTCCTGAAAAAACTACAACTGCTCAGGAAATGGAAATTGCAACTCAGTGGATCGTAATTTCAATTCCAAAGTTTCACATTCCTTTTCATGCCTGTCAGAGCCGTTTACTACAGGTTTTACTGGGGAATGTCTAGGCCTGAATTTCCTCCCCAGAATGATCTCCCAGAGTAAAAACATGTAAGGAGGAGAGGAAAAAGCTCTGTTCAGAGCTGTTTTCCAATTATCCAGAAAGGGAGCCCCTATTTGGATGCTGCTCTACGTCTCCACATGCCGCTGGCCCTCGGCGCATTAAACCTGCATCAGCAATAACAGGGCTCAGAAACAGATTTGCCTTATGTCTTGGCCTATAGAGGCAATTGCTGAAATCAATGTCTGATCAAATTTCTGCTGTGGCAGACAGCTTGTCGCTACATATTTTTATGTCAGTCAAGAAGAGGGAGGCGCAGGCCTCGTGAGTTGGGGAACACTGAGTGGAAGTGACGGGGAGGCCTGCTTGGTGCAGCCGGAGTGAACCATGCTGACTCTCAATGCTTGCGGCGCAGAGTAGCCTTTGCAGGAATTCATCTCCGAACAAAGTGCCATCAACAAATGAAAGGTTAGCGTATGCTAATTTATCGATGACGTGGTCATTACCAAAATAATCGGCCTGCATTTCTTAGTCACTATAGCTTCTTCCTGTCACTAATACGTGCTCTGAAGTCTTGACACCAAAAAAGGAGTAGGGGCTGATGGATTTCACATAGCATTCTCTTTGCCTGCCCAGGTAATGTTAAATTTGTGGGATTTTTCACCCTTTTTTCTAATAACCAGTCCTTGAGAATTCCCCATTATTCAGAGCATGGCTGGATTTTACATATATACCTCTTTCATCCTCCACAAAATACAAAAACGCTTTACGGTTCAAACAAAAAGAGAAAGAGAACTCAAAAGAATTATCGCCTATGCAGATGAAGAACAACAAAGACAGAATCTCTCATCGTAACAAACTCAAGGGATTTTATAAAAAATACGGAAATACAAATTTGCAGTCACATTTGAGCTCATGATCCAAAGGGGGAGCCGTTTTAGTCTATTGCAGAGAAACAGAGTCCTGTGGCACTTTTAAAGACTAACAGATTTATTTATCGCATGAGCTTTCGTGGGAGAAAATCCCACTTCGTCAGACGCTTTGAAGATGGGAAAGTT
>ML685804.1:15534155-15564155 GCA_007922175.1 Pelusios castaneus | reverse complement strand
CGAGACGAGTAGATACAGAAAGGCAATTTTGTGGTTCCCCCCTCCCAAATATAAAAAGCTATTGTAAGAGTAATTAATACATGTATTAATGACTGCATTTACCTGACACCGTGCTTATGGCTCTCCAAACTACTGTTCCCAAGGGTACTCACATTTAAATTATGTGGACTGTACAGCGAATTTCCTCCCAAGCCATCATTGTATCCTCCCGTCTGATTGATAACATGACGCAGGGTATCCACCTTTAAGTAAGAGGAAACAAAAATTCATCATTCCACATCTATTAAAACATCATCATTTACAATAGGCAACATTTTGAATTATGTGAGCCAAAAGGGTTTAGCATCTTCTACGAAAGACAAATTTATCAATCAAGAATGACTGGCAGAATTTCAACAAATCCTTGCATGTTAAAACCCATACATCTTTGTTTCTCACACCAGCCAAACAATAACCTCCTCACAGCAATGCATCCTGTAAGTCCATCTTAAGTGCCTGCAGTGTATATCTAGCTAGCCATATGGATAGCTAGATATATGTATAGACACATACACTGTGAATAAAATATGGAGTTAGCCCTGTCTGAATGGATTGGAACAGTGCTTGACAATGAAACATTCTTTAATAGCTCAGTTAGATCTGTTCTGACAATTTTTTTTTAAAAAAAGGCCTTTATCCCAAAAATGAAACAAAGATGTGTTTTTTAAAAAAGCAATTGGTTGAATTTACAGTATCTATGGAAGTCAGATGCACCCAATCCCATTCCATGAGCTCAAGCCAGAGCCGAATGCATTCACAAAGCTTAAAGTTTCAATCAGAAAAAAATCACTCCCTTTCCTTTATATTTGTTAAAGTCAATGCTAAGATAATAATAGGTCACATTGCGGAATACGTAGCCTCAATTCTGCAGCGAGGCACAGAACACTTAATAGAGCCAGAGTAAGGTGGAATTTTTAGCCCAAACCCTACCTTGCTAGAAAGGCCCTAGCTTGGGGCATTTCTCCTACCTGTGATTGCACATTGGCTCCGACTTGGGACCCCTGGTAAGAATCCCCATTCAGACTCTGCATGTTCATGAACATGTCCCCAGAATTTGGGAGGTTAAAAGAACCAGAAGAACCTGGAAAGGAAAGAGTTAAGTAGCTGAATAACAGAGAGCTACAAATAAATAACCCCAAAGACCTCAAGGCAAGAGAAGATGAAGGAGAAAAGGAAACAAGAAGGCAAGGTAGTGCATAACAGAGAAAAAGTTTCATGGCCTAGAACAAAAGCAAATTACCAATGAGACAGAGCTAGACCGAAGACAGTGGTTGGCCATTGCGACTAAGGGAAACAGGCTGGATGGAGAGTCCTAGACACAAACCAAATCCAGCAGCAAGACCAAGCTTGCTTCTTAAACTCTGTGCCCATGAACTCATTTTTAAAACGCCATTTCTACCGCTCTGTTCCATCGCGTTAACTGTCACAGCAGGCAATTCTCCTGGGAGCTACAGAAGAGCAGCACAAGCCACAGCCTAGTTCTCCATGTGGAAGAGCAACTCCCTGTACAGTAGGATGTATTTAAAACCGAACGCTTGCCTCTGGTGGAACTCTTTGCTGCAGATGCTGCTGCTAAATACTTGGAAAACCCTTATTCTCTGTGCGTGTTTAATGTCTCCTTAGGAAGAAAATGGCTGGTAATTGCTAATTAAGTTGCTTTTTTGCCATCAATCTAAGAAACTTCCTCCCCACGTATTCACTGGCTCTCCACATAGCATTTTTCCAGAGGACATTTTAAAGACACTCTCTGCAGTTAGTTACAGAAAAACTTTAGCTGTAAATTTGCATCAGAGACATCACTACTTTGGTGGAAACCTTTTCTCTCTGGCCCGCAGGAGAACTCCTTCCCCTTACAAACTCCTCCTAGTTCATTCAGTGTTTACTTCTTCAATACACAGACAACACATTTGAAAGTAATTTCTAAAAGCCCGTCAATGATGAGGCGATCATAGACTCTAAAATAAACCTATGACCTCAGATATATGTTTTGAGATAAACAGCGCAACATTTACATTCCAATTAGCATACAGCAGAATGGAAATACTCCTCTCTGACTTCATTTGTAACTCAGCATTTCTAATCTTCAACAATGAACTAAGCAGAGACGGAGCTCTGCCTTTATTTATTTATTTTAATTGGATGAGAAACTAATGGTGAAACGGCTACAGAAATTGCTGAAAGACACTCTGGCAGCCACATTTTCATGGACTAAGATGAGATTCTCAAAAGTGCTCAAAATTAGCCTGACTCCGCTCCCATTGGAATCGACTGGAGTTCTGCCACTGAACTCAATTGGATGGTTAAGCCAACACTCATCATTTTTTTAAAATCCCTCTCTAAATTCTTAAATGATTTCATATAACTTCTCAGACCCTGGTTAAGTCTGGTTGAGGAATACTACAACCTTCTGAACCATACTAAATTCACTAAAACCTCAGAGGAGTTTTCCTTCCCACGTTGCTTTAATTCGCTGGGCTGGGAAAATGGAAAAGCGCCGGGTACATACCAGAATTCGGTGTGGTGGGGGAATTTGTCTGGTTATTCTGGACAGCGGCTGCGACGGCGTGTGCAGCCGTCACAGCTGTTTTTGCAGCATAAAGATTGGCTTCTTCCTGAAACTTCCCTATATTCTTCTTGTACCTGATTCTCTTATTGCCAAACCAGTTGGATACCTGTTGGGTGGGAAGAGAAAAAGGGAAAAATTGTTCAGCCTCCGATAGCGTTAGGCAGGATCACTTTCAAATGCCACATTTGGGTCCATCAAGTACACAAACCTCAGCCTTCAATCTAGTATCTGCTGGGAACTTAGACTACCTAAGCAATACTCAAGGATCGGTTGAGTATTATTACAGATACGAGCATGTCTCTTGGCAGAACTGATACACAAGGGGTTACTCTTTTACGGCAAAGTGCATCTTGTGTCTGCTGTGCAGTTAGCAGGGTTTTGCTCACTGTTAATATCAAGGCATTTGTCAAGCAAATAAACATTAGAGCTCACAAGCTACTAAAGGGGGCACAGGTGACATTTGGTGAAGTGAAGCAAGGAGAGCGGTGGAAACGAATGCAATTGTTCTTTATTTTTGGGCTGGAACAACCTTGGCAGTCCTACAGTCAGAACCGTGCTTGGTCCACTGAAAATGAAAGGAACAATATAAGTCAAAGTTGTTTTTTCATCTCCCTTTGAAGATATTTCGTGGATGCCAAGATGGATGGATAAGGCTCTAACTATTAACCCGTGCAAAGGTCATGGCTGGAGAAGCTTAAAGAAAGCCCCTGAGAAATCAGACCAACTTTATTAATTAAGAATGTTATTCTAATGCTGAAATTAGAACGCACAGTTAATTACTTATGTGGCATACAGTGCCATCAAGAAAATTCCTTGTTCCATGAACAATGCTATTTGCACTGTATTCATGCCAAGACGCTCTGTAATATAATTGTAAAAGGAAATGAGTCCCTAATGAAGCAAATCGATAATGACTTAAGTTTTTGAGGTCACATGACAGTAGCAAGAGCTGACATGAACACTGCCATTTTCACTTAAAAAATTCCACTTCTGGGTTTTATCCTCTTGTATTCAAGGTTCTCTTCAGGTCTTTTGTTTAGTTATGTAAAGGTTATTTCAACTTCATAGTCGTAGATAAACTACAAATCTCATTATCTGATGATTTTAAAACATATTCAGAACTGGAATTTCTCAGATTATTATTACACCGAGATATTAATGTTTGAAGGGTTATTATTACATCACGATTTTATTATTATTACATCCTGATATTAGTATGTGTCTGTACAAAATCTAGGACAATGGGCCCTGATTTCATCCCAGGCCTCCAAACACTAAAAGCCAGATCCTGCCCAAGAACTGATGCTCTAAACAGACAAGACAGGCACAAGGTGGGAGAAAGAAAGATATTAATACTATTGTCTCCATTGTACAGATTGGGAACTGAGAAATGTGCCCAAGGTCACCCTGGCAAAGACCTCGCCTGCTATCTTAACCAGAAGCCAAAATTCCTTCCTTTCGATGGAAAACCAGACTGGCAATAGCATGTGCCAGTTTCACTCCTAGCTCTTTGTCCACATCCGCACAGGACCAGTCGTGATTCCACGTCTGATGACTGCCTGGAGGGCAAAGCAAAACATATTTTGTGGTCACAATTTTAACAGAAAGATGCTCAAAATCCAACCAACTGAATTTCACAGTCATTGACACTCTCAAAAAGGAAGATATTCCCTGTCTAGGGAATAAGTGGTTTTCTCCTTTTAATGATGACTTCCGAAAACAACATGTATCGCTAAACAGAGAAAACTACCCGCTTCCATTTTCAGCCAAGGCTGAGTGTGTTGAAACAAAGGTCTTTTCAGAATGAATCCTGTAAGGACAGAGTTAGCCTTCATGCCCCATGAGGCTCTGTGTTTGTCACCTATTTAGCCCCAATGCCTGTGTGGTGGTCTCTGCTGCGTCACCAGATGCTTCCCCTGCCTCCCTCTCCATGAATCATATGGGCTACTATCATGTCTGGTTATCCTTTCCATCTGCTTGCTATGGGCCCACCATCCAGCAGAGCCCAACACACACACAAATCAAGGCGAGTCCTTTAACGGACATCAGTGGATCCTGGAGCAGGACCTTAGACTGCTCTTTCCATGGTGCCAGATATGGAGTCATGACCCTCAGCTGACACTGGGCTGGCTTTGTTTCTTTTTAAATGACTAAGCAGAACATCCCTTGACATGGAGGAAATAAAATCCCTCTGCACAGCTCCTTCACTCTCCTGGGAAGAAACGGAGTTCACCAGAAACTGTACTTCTGCCTAGAACTGTGTGAGATGGACACAAGTGAATGCTACCCTACTGAAAATGCCAACACATGCAACAAAGAGAACATAGCTGGATTCTAGACTGTGACAAGGCACCTTGCTGATATGGAGCAGATAAATTCCTTCTCTATGCTATATAACTTTGGCGTTTGTTTTAAGATAATTAATGAAAAGCCTCCAGCTTTAAATGTAATAAGGAAGGTATACCTTATACTTTTCCCTGGACAATACTCCATTGTATTCTATCCATTGCACCGAATATTACCTTGTCAGTCAGGAAGCAATAATACATTAATGAAACCCAGCAAATAATTATCGTAGACAATCGGATTACAGCTTTATTAACGGTTTTGTAATTGAGGAATCTCTGTACATCAACTGTATTGTCCGAGGATGTGTAAGAACCCTCTGTTTATGCACACCTCTGGACCAATCAAACAACAGCCATCACTAATAAAGGTTTATTTAATTCTCACAGTAAAATTTTAATATCACCAGCAGCCTGGGGAAGCCTCAGTGAGTGGATTTGCTTGACATCAGATCGTTTCCATTCTGCTATTCCCAATACTTCTTAATCTTTAATATCAAGGCAATTAAAATTAATGGCCACTCATCCAAAGCCACTGTGGGCAGTGTTTCCTTGACATCGATTGTTTGATGGGATTACCTAGAGGTTAAACTAACAAGCAAGGTTTAATTGGAAGCAATGAAAGGAGCAGAGATCGTACGTTATGTTTAACCTGCACACCACATCTAAATGAACATCTAAAAATCTTAAAACTATTTCTCAAATGAAAATCTGCACTCAACACTTGGCTAATTGCAGGGTTTGGGGCTTCAGCTGGTCACCCCAGGAAAACTACATCTCTGTCACTAAAATCAGAATTAATGTATATATGTCAACAACCCCGCCTAAGGATTATGGTCAAAAATCTTCCATGAAATATATTTGCAGTGGGGCTATAGTGGAATCAGATGCTTGCAGCTGGGAGACGCTAACAGACCAACATCTTGGCCACCCGTGGACAACAGCCGGGGGGGAGAGGCTGCAGAGTTAGTGGGGGTGAGTAGGCACATCAGCTCGGTGCATGCGGAAGGGTGTAAATAACAGAACTCGGCTCCCACATGTTCCTCCAGCTGCTGTGACGTAATTGTCTTCCCGGCACTGGGCTTAGCCGGGACCTTGGTGATGGAGGGTGCTGCAGAGGTGCAATACAGGGGTCTGTGTTAGCCTGTGCTCGTGTGCTATTCCCAGGGCCTGAGCACCTGCATCTCCTGCTGGAATCAGGTGTGGGCTCTTCTCCCTCTAGGTCTGTGCCTACCTGCCTGGCCGGGCGTGTGCCACAGAGTCCTCCCCGGCTGCGCCCATAGCACGGTGCTTGGTGCTGTGCACGGGCCAGGAGTTAGGAAAGGCTGCAGAGTGTTCATCTGCAACTCAGCTTGCAGTGCAGGCTAGAAGCTGCCTGCTGACCCCTGGAAGCTGATCCCCAGCACTGCCCAAGAGGGACCCTCAAAGGGCAGAATCAGCAGCTACAGTGAACTGTCTGAAGACAGGCCTGGGCGGCCTGCAGCAATCAGGGTCTGTATGCATGGAGTCTGCTGGGACTCAGCCTGCATAGCCTCCTGCCCTCGCTGGAATGGGGAGCCTGGGGGCTCAGGGGAGGCCCCTTAACAGCCTGCGGCAGGTCACACCTCTCGGAGCTAGACCTTCCGGCACTCAGATTCCAGACAGATGGACGGCTCGCGCCGGTTACACCACGCTGACGCATCCTCACTTCAGACACAGACAGACGGCTCGCGCCAGTTACACTCGGCTCACGCAACCTCACTTCAGACAGACAGACGGATTGCGCTGGTTACACTTCGCTCACACAACCTCATGTCCTTTCTTTGAAGGCTGAAATTCCGATGTAATCCCTTGACTCATGGAGCTGCAGCCCTTCTCACGGGCACATTGTGGCTGTGCCCAGAATGCTCCCAAGCCCCCGTCTCAGCCTGTCTGGAGGAGCTGGATGTACTGGCAAAGCAGCAGGCACCTGCTACAGGAAACATTCATGCAAAGGTTGCTTGAAATACCAGACGGTGACTCACAGACGATGTTGGGGCCAGAGGGAAGTCTGAATACTTTGGTACCCAGCAACCACTGACCCAGGGAGGAAAATCCCGTGGCGTGTATACAATTGTTCTCAAGGAGTGAGCCCATTAAAAATTCCCCATTGGCTGCCACACATAACATAAATGGCGTTTTTATCTCCCTACACTCAGAATAGCAGATCCTCCAGCCCTGCTCATTGAAATGCTGGGCACAAATGGGGCGTCTGTCCATACGGGGGGCACACAGCACTGAGGGTGCCCCTAATGTGGGGAGATCATTACCCACTTCAGTTCAAGATGAGAGAGCCTTTCCTCTGAGCAGCCGGGTGAAATGAGTGCTCCACGGCTGACCCTGATGGCATACTTTCACCACTGCAAGGGAGCAGATGTCAGACTCAGTTTATGATGATGCTCAGAAGTTCCTGGCCACCAAAATTATTCTTTTCGCCCCCATGTAATTAGCAGCCCAGAGCAGCAGAAATGTGCAGGAAATGTGGCTCCATGCAGAGGGCTCACCTTGAAGGTCAGTACAGATCTACACTGTTCAAAGCATTCTGCACCACCCTGCTACAAGTCAGGTGGGTCAGGAGCCCGTTACCGGATCTCATTATGGCAGGATGAGGCCTGGGACAGCCAGGTGCACACAGTATTTCATGGTACAGGAAGGGAAGCACGGTCTGGCCCATAGAAAGCAACCACTACCCGTAGGCTGCTCGACGCTGTCCCCATTCCCCCTCCACACGGGATGGGGTGGCGGGCTGCAGACCTGCTCATCCCACCGTGCCTTGTAAAGCGTGTGGCTGACCACACCACGCCCTGAACTGGGAGTCCGAAGACCTGAGTTCTAATTTTGCTGTACTGCTGGCCTGCTGTGAGTGTGGGCCAATCACGTCCCCTCTCTGTGCCTCAGTTTCAGCATCTCAGAAATGGGGCTAACAGTGGTGGCCGCCTGTGAAATTGGCTGTTGAAGAGCTGGATGAAGCTAGTAGAGAATGAGGTAATCACTAAGGAGCCCCAAGCCCCGAGGCAGAGGGTGCACTTCCCAAACAGAGAACCGTCGCATGCCTGGCTGAGGGCCAGCATAGAAGTGTTAAAAGGAGAAACACATGCTGTCAGGTGGGGGTGCCTGGGTGGCTAGCGAAGCAGCAGGCAGGGAAACCTAGCACCTCCTGGTTCTTCAGACTGGACAGTCTCCCCAAACTGTTGCAAGTTGTCTCAAACATAAGCTGCTCAGCAGCACATTTTTCATTAAAAACAAACTCTCTCTTCACAGAAAAAAACCAATGAACATCTTTCTCCTCCTGATCACGGAAGGCCAATTAATTAATTGGGCTTAATTGTATATTACATTTCAGACAATACTGTTGCACTTATTTATCATGTTAATTACAATGTTAAATAAAAAGCCAATAAATTATTACTTAAATCATCGAGATGCACAAGGGCAGGTTTTGTACAATGCAGCCCTGCCTTGCTTTCCTGCACAGCTATTTCCACTGGACAGGTCAGTGTCTGTTCGGTGAAAGAACTAGCTGATGGTAGAGCATCATTATTGGAATCAGGAAACTGAACCTTTATGCCCCACAAACCACGGAAAATTTTCCATTGTGTTTCTGTGTGTACAGGCAGTGCCCACTTCAGGTGCCATACCTAATTAAATGTAACAGATTGTGACATTTTGAAATGATGTGTGGAGTTTTTATGGCGCATGTTGCATAGTTAATAGTTTCATATTTTTACCTCTCGCAACTATTTTTTCATATTCGCAATTTTTATTTACATTTATTTGCATCCAATTTGAAGTCAGGGATAAGAGCCTATAAATCCCTGGCTCTTATTTTTAATGTGCTTGCAAAAAATAAAATAAAACAAAAATCTTTTTTAAGCAAAATGCAGAAGCTGGCTTTCAATTCCTTTGTATTTACACCCATTACATTTTTATTTTAAATATACATTCTTCTCAAGCACATTTTTCTTTTGTTTGAAGCAGTAAAAAATGTACTGCCATAATCCTCTGACATGCATTCAGCAGGGACTCTGGCCATTCTCCAGCGTATGTGATAGACTGATAGGGATCCCTGACACCCTGAAAGAGGCTCACCTGTGAAGTGTAGAACATCAGTCTCACAGCCAGAATAGGTAAAGGACAGATCATAGTTTATCTCTCCCAAACACGTGCTGATTGGATAATTCTAAATTACAGCCGAGGATGTTCTCTGCGAAGGACACTTTTTTCTAAATACCTTTCCTGAACTCTGAATAAGGGAATTGCATTAAGTGTTCATCTTAACAAACAGTTTGTTTGTCTGTGTTTCTTGAAAAATCTGCTCTTCATATTATTTTACACACTGACATCAAACTTGAAAGCATGATCTCCTATCTGCCCTTGCATGCACCTGGGAGCCCAGGACACTGTCTTTTCTGCTCAGGCGGCTCCGCCAGCTTGATTTACAGGTGGCCATGCAATCCAGGGGAATTACTGGGTGAAAGGGGCAGAGTCAGACTTTGAATTGAATGTTTAAATGAGACCTGGGGTCCCGCCCATGGCATTCCCAGGCCACTGCTGCCGACAGAAAGAGACACGTGGGACTGCCAGTGTGGAAGGTTCCAAGGAGTGGCTGAACCTAGCTAGGGAAAATCAAAGCTGAGGCAACTCTTCCCCATCACATTTGAAGCAAACAGTTTTGGTGGTTGGGAAATCTTCAGTTAACATTTCTAAAAGGTATTTTCCATTTCCCCCCTCTCTGCAATAGTATGGGAAGTGGGAGAGCTGCAATGCCAGGATAAATGCTGGTCTCTTGATACCGCTCCAATGTCCAGCGGCAGAGCCACTCAGAAATGTTGCAGGAAAGCTCAGATTGCCTGCAGAGGCCAGGAGTCTGGATTAACACCCAAACCAAACTTCTGACTCCTGAGAAATTCACTCCCCCCCGTACTTGCAAATCGCTCCTCCCTCAGCTGCTTGAAAAAGTCAAGGGAGCCTTTGTGCAGTGTGATATTACGCTTTCCATTTAAGGGCCCCAGATTCCCATCAAGGAGAGGCCTCTGATGAGACCTCTCAGGCCTGAGACCTTTACATATATCTCAACCCAGGCTCCATTTAATCCCCTTTTCCCATAAAAATGCCTGGTTGCCTCAGTTTGGACATTTCCATTTCCTTTGGCGCCACTGCTTATCCCATGTCTGTACTGCTCCTTCCAGCTTGCTAATTGGATTGCCACATTTACCTTTGAGTTCAGGATGCATCCTCTGGCTTTAGCTGTCTTCCACGAGACCAGGTTAATCCCCTCGACTTTATAATGCCTGTTCGTAACAGTCAGCCGTTCAAGTTAACCCAACCCGAGCAGACTTTCAACATCGCAAATACGGATTAAACCGGCATTCCCTCTGTGGCCCTATGTGGCTCCTCGCTTATGGCAGTATCTTCCCAACAGAAATATTCCCCACATGGAGGGCTCTGACCAGATCTCGTGCACCAAGTCATAGTCATTTCCGCTGCCAATGCAGACTGGGATTGCAATGGCCTTTCTCACTAAAGCCACATATTGTGAAGACGGTTTCAGTGATTTTCTATCCCACCGTCAAATTCCCTTTCTGTCCAGTGTCCTAAAGGACAGCTCTTCGCATTGTGTGTACTCTGTTTTGGTTTATTCCTCCGCAGGCCATCGGGTTTACATTCTTCATTAAACTTCATTTTCCACAGATGAGCTAAATCATCCCTCCAAAAAAATCATGCTCCCAGAATCTGTTCCACCTGTATTCCAGAGACAGCCAATGGGCCAGTGTGCTAGCTAGCCTCACGGTCTTCTCTTCATGTTCCCTGGCTACCCTGGGGGCTGTGCATCTGGTGTTAGATTTTATTGTATGCTGGATTATGTTAGATCTTATCAAAAAACCTCTCCCAATTAAAAGAGAAGGAAACAAAATCCAATCTATGAACACAGAAACCCAGTGAAAGGTTCCACAAGAGTACTCCTCATTTCCTTTGGGCTTGGAGCTGAGCCTTAATTGGATCTGGCCCTTCATCTGCCTCAGAGGAGTCCAGTCTTTTCAAATCCACTTCCCTTGTTCCCTGCACATTAGCCTCTCCTCTGCCATTCGCAGATCTCTGCCCCTCACTCAGGCACATAATGTCTCTTTAACAAATTTCTCACACTCTTCACCCCCATGTGTCCTTCACGTTCTCCGTTCTGCCTACAGACTGAAGAAATCCTGGTGGTTAATTGACATAGTCTCTGCAACTTGATAATCAATGGACTTCACTCCACTCTAACTACACAGTTAGCTGACTTCTGCTTATGCTAATAGATTTTAAAATTGGAATCTTACTTAAAAATTCTCATTAGCTTATATCAGTGGCAGCAGCAGGATCTATCTTGAGCCTGAAGGCCTGAGCCTCGCAGCACGGCAAACCAAGTGAATGCAAACTCCATGGCCCAGGGGGTGTTAGTTTATCCAAAGAAGCCAAGGCAGCAGCTTCCAGTGGCTGAGGCTTCCATGGAGATCTGCAGGGTGCTGTTAGGATCAGCATGTTGGTGCTGGAATTGAGGGGATGGTGCTAGGAAAACTGAGGCACAGAACCCAGTCCAGTGCTATGCCTGAGTGAATGGCTTTGGTGTTCAGTGGTCCCACACCATCTTGTTCCATGGCATAAGGGGGAACACACCCCAGGTCCCTTCCCCCACACACAGCAGAATCGCACTGGTCCTGCAGCTGGGAAGGGTATGAGACCAAGGAGAGGAAAATGAGACCCTGAAGAATCTTTCTAGTGACACCGACAGGGATACGTTTGCCTAAATATAGAAGGTTTGCAGACTAAAATGGGGACAAAGACAACAGCTAGTTCGGACTCACCTTACTACCGAAGAAGAAATGGAATAGGAAGAAGCTTGTTGCATCTTTATCCTATTAACTGTACCTGGTCTTAAGCACCAAATGTTCTGGATGCACAGCCTAAAGAGACTATTTATTGGGGGCTGGGGTGGAGCGATTTAGAAACAGATTCCCTTAGGCCTTATTTAGGCTGTCGTAATTTTCTGGGTCTTGGGTTTCTTCTGGTGTATACAAAGTCACCTAGAAATTACTACACATTATAGAGCTGGGTGTCTTTTTTTAGACTCAGTTCCTACATAAAGTTACCATAAAGCACCCAAAAACGCCAGAATTTCACTGGAGGCCTGTAAACTAAATCTCAAATTGTGTTTTAATTATAAAACTAAAGCTTGAGCCAGAGGTTATGTCACTAATAATGCCGATTCCAGAGTCTGCAATCATTAATACTTAACACATTAACCTCAGGCATTGTTCCTTTACACGTATAATGACTTGAAATATTGATAAGCAAAGCTGATTGGAACTAGAGGGAGCTGGCATCTCAGTAGGAGATGGAAGAGCTGTAAAATTTTGAAACTATTGATAAATTCCCTTTTCTGAGACCCAAGTCCCAACCTTTCCCAAAGTACAGGTGCCAACCTTGCTGTGCAAGTATTCTGATGCTCTACCCATAAAAAAAATGCAAAGCGTCACTTTCTTTTTAAAATAACGGGTGCAAGAGTAAATTAAAGGTTGTGTAACCGAGTGTCCAAGGACTGGAAAGTCACAGCAGGATCAAAGAATGTATCTAGATGATTCTCCTACCAGCGCTGCTCTGTCTGTATAGGAAGCAGAGCCCAGGCAGAGCGGAAGCACTCTTTCTGTTGCACTATTTTATTGGAGAGATGTTGCTGATACACCAAATGGCCGAAAGAAGGGAATCCTCTGCCTAAAAGATGCACCAACGAGTGGCACCGCACTGCTATTAAAGAGCTGTATTCTGACTGGGTTAGAGAAGAAACCTTCTTCTAGGCACCAACCAACCAAAGAAAAGTAATGACGTTTGTTAGTAAACTGGCTTTTCA
Source organism: Pelusios castaneus (assembly GCA_007922175.1). Lineage (NCBI taxonomy): Eukaryota > Metazoa > Chordata > Testudines > Pelomedusidae > Pelusios > Pelusios castaneus. Next base: position 15,551,302 of record ML685804.1, on the reverse strand, counting down.
CTGAATTAATGTTCCGTTTTAATGGACTTGTAGCTGACAACAAGGGATGAACCATCTAAGGATCTGCTGCCAGGTACAGATTGCATATGATGTAATGCTGAATGGCTGGTTACATGCATCACTTTATTTATTTATTTATTCATTCTACTGCACCAAAAGTAAGCCAGGCCCCTCATTGGCCCAAAAGAATCTCTGCCCCAAAGAGCTTACAATTCCGTTTCCCACCTAGCTGTTAGTTTTCAAACATACTAATTTATATGTTCACAAGAGGGGATGTTGGGCAGAGGCTACTGCATTTCCCTAGGCTTAGGGAACTTTTAAAAGACATGGGAACGCATCTTCCCTTGACGCTGAGAGATGGATGAAAAGACACAGACTGACACGTGGGTGTAGATACCTAGAAGGGCCGGACACTGCACGGATACAGAGCATCTGCCTTCTCCCACTGAATTCCCGCATTTCCATAGCTGGGAAGAGCTCTTGCACGTCAGCACAGCAACAGTATCTGTCTTGATAGCCCTCCACATTAGAGCCAGCAGACACAGAGCCGAGCCAGCAGTTCTCTGCTCCCTGCACTATGCAAATGTTAACCCCTTATCCTCCACAGATCTGTAAAACAGGGTTGCTTCCAAAAGAAAGGAGCAGCTGTCTACAGCCGGCGTGTCTTTCTAAAAGAAGAGTGGTACCGGGCAGACAGTCTACTCTGGGTCGCGCTCCTACGGCTTAGAGGGTTCAGTCCTGCAGCCCAGCACGGCGCTGACAATTCTTTAATGTGGTACGACCCTCATCTTACCTGTGATACTGTGATGCTGCATTTCTTTGCCAGCTCTTCTTTGGCTTCTTCACTGGGGTAGGGATTACTGAGGTGGGAGTAAAAATACTCATTCAGGATTTCTGTGGCTTGTTTGCTGAAGTTACGCCTTTTTCGTCTGAAATGAGGAAAGAAATCCATGGCTGCTACAGATGCTCACAGGAGGTTCTATTCAGGATGAAACCGTCATAAACATATACGAGCCGACGTGCAACACATTTATCGCTCCACTGAGAAGTACCTCACCAGCACCCACACTGGCCCTCCCCAGTCACATCAGGGGTTGCCACTGGCTCCGTGGCACCACAATCTGGCCCACCCCAAGGTCTAAGCGCGTGCCGAAGAGTTTATAGTCACTGCCAAAGCATGGTGGGTCTCGGACATTAATTCCTTGCCTGGTCATTTGAACTAGAGAGTTAAACTTTTGTTCGGTATCCTGTCTGTTCTCGGTACTTCATCCTTAGCCAGGCACGGCTTTTGGGGACCCCGAAACCATGGGGATGGGCACACTGAGGAAAAGCTAATGAAATGAAAAGCAGAACATAACTAGAGCTAGACTGATGGACAGTTCAGAGCCTGCTAGACAGCACCAGTCTCCCAGGCAAGAACCAGCCTGTCTCTCCAGGGCATCACAGATCCGAAACTGGATTCCTCCCTGACTACATGCTGTTGCTCTCTGCTGAAAATTGGAGCACGAATCTCTCACCACTTAACTGCAAGAGCTTTGGGGCCTGCCCTTACATGGGCACGGAGAGGGGAAGAACAGTCAAAGGGGGCAGGGAAGCACCTGGCTCTGCCCCACGATGCACTATCCAGCAGAGCTCGCTGGCCATGTGAAGGGAAATTAAGTGCACCCCACTAGAAAATGGCTTCCAATGCTCCTCTGGGGTGGTATGTCTCTGCTCTCTCTTCTAGCGGGCTCTGTCTAAATGGCACCAGGGAGTTCTAGTGTGCAGCAAAGGCCGTGGTACCCAATGGTGTCTGTCTCTCTTCTACCACATCAGAGCTCAGAAGACAGAATGATTTGTCCTCAAATGTGCTGCCCTGGAGCAGGCTCCAGCCTGCCCAGTTATGCAGGAAATGGGAGTGGACAGCAGCAGTGAACTAGCCTGTCTGTGCTCCTTACCCGTGCACAGGGACTGTGGAAGAGATGAATCCAAAGCCCACTGTTTGGGATGCAGGGAAAGACTTCTGAAGCCAAGCAATGCTGAGTTTTCTCTAAGCACAGGCTTTGGAAAGGACCCACTGAGCATTTTCCCCTCAGGGCTGATTGCAATCCCAATGCTGGTGCCTTAGGCCAGTGTGCAAGAGATCATCAGCCCCTCCAGTGCTCAGTCCCATCGGGATCACTGTGTTACTCGCGGCACCAGATCCTGGCACAGGCAGACTCTTTCCCCAGAGCTGTGTTTATCTCATTACCTCATTTTGCCTTGTTTACCTCCCTGCCTTGTAAAGAAATCACTGCAAGCTTTACCATGCGCTGTTACTGGTGCTCGCTGCATACATTTCCCTAACGCTTTGTCATTACCCTAATTTGCCACACCTGCCCTCGCATGAGTGAAATTGTTTCATTCTTGTTTAGGTCCTAACAGCTTTCAGGTGCAAGGTGCCATATGCCGACTGCAGGGAGCACTGCTACAGTTCTGCTTTGTACTTTGGGCTCGGAGAATTTTGCTCTTTCCTCTTCTATATCCTGCATCTCTGGGAACCTAACTGCTAGGTTCCTGTAATCTGCATTAGTGCCGCTCTCCAGGAAGGAACGACACCTGTGGTCACTAATGCAGCCTCCTCTGTGGTTCAAAAGAAACCTAATTGTTTCCATAACCCTCTCGTAATTCCAGTCTGTAGATTTCTGCTGCTGCACCATCGTGTGGAGAAAGCTGGCATTCGAGATCAATAAGAACTGCATTGCTCAGCTCCTCTGTCCACCCACACCCTCTTTCTAGTACCCGCAGTCCTACTCCGGGATGTTACTCCTCGGTGTCTCCATGGAGACACAGACGGATGCACTGCCTTACCCCTTGTGGGCACGGAGCCACCATCAAGCACTCTCGTAGATTTACCAGTCCAAGTGCTTAACTGTCCCTGAGCAACGAAAGGGCTCCCTGGGCCCAGGACAGACCAGCCGGGGGTTTGAGAGGCACCAGCCGCCTGTTACCGAGACTCATGCTGGTTCTGACTAGCGTAGCTGGTGACGTTCAGAGCCTGACGCTCTCATCCCTTCTTGAGCTCAAGTCAAAAGGACACCCCAGTGGGAGCAAGGCCAGCTGAGCCAGGCCCTTAGTAAACAGCATCGACCAGGTACATCTAGCCAACGGGGACACAGAACCTGACCTGGGCACAGTCTCAGCCTGTCCACACAGGCTGAGATCATTAACTCCCGAGTTACCAGATTACGCTATTTTCCAAAGCTTGTTTCTAAAACACCCACTCTGTGCCGTGGCTACCCTGGACCTGGCACTGCACAGATTCCTGCCAGGACGTCTGCAACGGCCTTTCCACAGACCCTGGACAGCTTTCCAAGCTGCTCTGGCAGGCTAACTGAAGGGAAGTAGTCGCCCCTTGTCCTAGAACACAGGCATTTAGCTCCATGAAAGCTGCACTGAAATTCCCCTTCATGAAGCAGCCACTGAATGGACGAACAGCTCTGTGAGCTGCTTCCCAAGGGCACAGGCACTCGCCTGGCGAGAATCCACGCATGGTGGCACAGCTCTCTTTGCCAGCCAGTCAGTAAACACGGCCTGAAGAAAAGCACCAGCAAAATTATTCTCCCACCTACCTGGCATCAAGGAATCTTGATCTCAGAATCATGACTGCTTCACAAGTGCTTTGTTTGAGCTGCATCTGGATTGAGCTGAATTTTCGATGGATGATGCCCACCATCCGTTCAATCTCCTTTGGAGAAATAGGACGTGTCCGACTCTGTTCTCGGAGCAGGTTCATCACATGCGTGGTGAATTCGTTACATGCCTGTGAAGGACAGAGCAGCATAGACATGGTTTTGTGCTGTTAGACAGGAACAGAATCGCTGACCTTGCTGCTGAGTGGAGCCACAGAGCATTTTCAGGGGTCAAGCACCTGTGCATCCCACCCCACGCTCGGCGGCTCTGCATGGCCAGCTCTACAGTGGAAGGGATTTTTGGAGGTTGAAGGAGCTACCCTCAGCCACATCAGAGTGGGGAGCAAAGCAAGCAGAAAAAGAGGTTGGGCAAAGAGCGACCCCTCGTAATTTGGGAGATGAAGATACCATGCCGCTCCCCCCTCCCCACACACACTCCACCCATGTGCCCTTTCCATTAGCCATCTATCTCCCGCCATGTTCTCTGGCTCATCTGGCAGAGAACTCCAGGGCTTGTCTTCACTAGAGCACGACCCGTCTTTCCCTTGTTAGGGAGCTGAGCCTTCCTCTGAATGGCAATCTTCTAACTGATACACACAGATACGATGACATTTGGTTCTCTTTTCCTTTTACATACACAAAGGTGGGGGGATAAAGAAGCTATGACTGTATCGTGGGTCTCCTGACATTTGGAGAGAAATAACTTTCCAAGCCAGAGCAAATGCCTTTTTCCAGAATGGGCAGAACACTAGGGTTGAAAGGCGTGCGCAATATCACAGCATATAAATAGCGACAGGCAAGCACACAATAATAGCAGAGACTCCATTGGTCTGGAGCAGAGTTAATAACCGACATGTGGATGAGTTAGCCTGTGTCTCCCATTTTACCTAGAGCAAACCCTTTCAAAGACGTAATTACACAGAGGCCATATGCCATGCGTCTGCAGGGCTCTCTGGGCCCTGGCCTCCACAAAACGGCCTGAAACACTGAGGCGTGACAATGCAGCAGTCCCTTCTGCCTCCACAGATTAAGCCATGAGGGCTGTGCAGTCTCAGCATCACCAAGAGACTTTTCCTGAGCTGGCTGGTGCCGGCTTTCTCCCTCAGCAGGGGCTGGGTGCTGGCACGAACTAGGCTGATTTACTTATCTTCTCTGCCTCTCAGGAACAAAACCCAGGGCTCTTGTCTACTGCAGGGGACTAGGTTGCAGCTACAGACAGAACTCTCTTCCTAGGGAATGGAAGTGGAACTCAACCACATTCCATGTACCAACCTGGCCTGGCCCTAGGAAAACGGGAGAGCCAACTTTAGGCATGCGAGAAAGCAAGAGGTGTTCTGCTCCCGCAAAAGACCATGAGATCATCCAGGCAAGGTGGATGTTGTAAAGCAAAACTGAGCTATAATCGCTGCCAAATACGGCCAAAGGACTTCACTCTCGTGCACCTAACATGCTGTGCTGTGATGAGACGCAGCAGTCGCTAAATCACGCAAAGGCAACAGCATAAAGTGAAGCATAAATGGTCCGATGGAGACATTCACACTAACACTGGGGTTAAGAGTCTAGGAGCCTTCTGATGTGTTTTGCCTCTAGATTTTCAGTCACTCCTCTGAATTTCAGGCACTCATGTGAGGGAAAGAGTTAAAAGTGAAAACTTTCTGCATCTACAAACTCATAATTTCCTATAACATTTGCTGAATGTCTCACAACTTATTAAGTGAAGCCATCTATGAATGCAAATGCTGATTAGCAATTTGGCACAAGCCCAACATTGGCAGAATTCACATAGCTTTTCTTTAAACCAGTAGTTCATACATGATTAATTAGAACATCTCATTTATGTAGTGTGCACTTTAGCTCATTACTCTAAGTAAAATTCGTTAAGTATTTACATTTAGATAATTAAAATCTGGGTACACCCTTAAGAAAGATGCATACACTTCAGGCAAAGTGATTTTTTTCTTTACACTACTGAAAGTAAATTACAGGCTAATTTACATCCTCGCCATGCAGCATTGGAGGCAGCGAGCCTCCGCTCCAAGGGGTACACAGCAGTGATGGCTCTTGGGCCTGGCCGAGTCTCCCCACCCGTGGGACACCACCGGCCAGCAGCCCTGTCGCCAAGCCAGAGTCACAATCCCTCTTGGGCCACGTACGGTGCTCCCCTGGCATTGCAGCGGAGAGGGAGGACATGGTGCTTCCAGTCTCTAGCCAGGTTTCCTGGGTGTGGCAGTTCACCTTTCAGCAAATCTGAGCTTAGTTTTTCATTTGCACATTTTTCCTTGCCTTCGGGTTATTTTAATTGCCTGAAGAACCAAACAGAAGGGTCCATGGCGGTTTGCAGCAGCCTTCCTCCAGCCAACAGGGCCAGACCCAGACCCCCGCTGGTAGCAACGGACCCTTCTGCTTCCAGGGAGGAGACTGGGAACTGCTCCGCTCTTCCCACTGGGTCACTGTGAGCTGGGCCAGACACGTCCCAGGGGAATGCAATATTTCCTCTCCTCAGGGAGGGTGACCAAGGAAGTGGCTCCTCCCACTCTGCAGACCAGCTGAGAGCCTCCTCTCCCCACTGGGGCCGGGCAGGGAGACGACAGCGCTGGGGTCCCTGCCTGCTCGGGGCTGCCGATTCTAGCGGGGGAGTCAAAGCTGGAAATCCCGTTGACCACACACACAAAACGTTGCTTGTGGATAAACTCGGCTCGCCCCAGTTCCACCTGCAAGCGAGTGGCACCATGATCAACACAAAAGCCACTTCTAAGGCCCCGATTCTGCAAGCACTCAGAGCCAGATCCCAGGGCATCTTTACATAGACAACAGTGGCCTCTGGATTTGAACCCTTCCTGGCTAGTGCATGCTCATTCCTGGAAACACTACACATGGCAAAGTGTGGAAAAGTCAGTTCTGTGTGTGCATTTCACTTGTTGGTTCCCCACGAGGATTCATAGCATAGATGTTTCAGAAAAAACAGATTTACCCATCTGACTGGTAGTCAAGACGCGTTTGTTCATCGGGTAAATAACACATGTTGGTAAAGTAACGTATGAACCAAAACAGTTTCTCTTTTCCTGAGACAACAGGGGGCTCTGGTTTTCCTGAAAATACTGTAAAATTCAAATACTTGGCACAGAGAAAATGTCATGGGCCCAACACTTGCCACCTAATTGCATCATTATTCACAAGATTTGGGGTCTTTTTTCCAAAGCACTGTACCAGTGAAATCATGGCAGTGAAAATATTTTCAGGCATTTTTCCCCATTGTAGCAAAACAGGCCACTCTGCCCCTGGGGGTCCTGTGCTTCATCCTGTTATGGGGTCCAGGCAAGCCCTGTCTGCCCCTGGTTCTGGGCAGTCAATGCTCCGCTGCCAGCACAGAGTAGGAGGGGGAAGGGGCTCGGGCCCTCCCTCTACTCTGAGCCCCAGCCTAGGGGCCCTAGGGAAGGCAGCTGCACGCTGCTGGTACTGTCACCGGCAACGCTTCCCTCCCCTGGGCTATTTCCCCCTCTTGGTGCTCTTTTACCTCCCCCCAATTATCCTCCTTCCTCCCACACTCCTCTGCTCCTCCCACAACACTCTTGCTGGGGCCAGGCTTTTTATCAGCTGGCCCGATTGGTCTCAGGTGCCTCTAACTGGCCAGAACCACACCCTGCTCAGTTTGCAGGGAACAAAGCCAGGATCATTCTGGGGCTTATATATTTGCCTTCGAGGACTCTCCTGCTTCCCTCTGGCCCTGCTGTCTCACACCATGAAAATATTTCTGCACAAAAATGATGTTGGATTGCCCTTGTGAAGAGTCAGATCATTCATTTCCTTCCCTTGATCTTGAAATCTCAGAGCGATGTTGCTGAGAGGAATTAGTAAAATCCCTGGTTTTTAAAACAGGGAAATGAACACAGACAAAAACGTACTGTTTAAAAGCTGTAGTGAATGTCCCGCTGTCAGGAGACAAGAACCCTTCGCGGGCATCTCTGAGTTGCTGGGGAAAGGCTACAAAGGGCCTGATTCTCATTTCACTCCCATTAGTTACACCCTTTAACCTCTCTGGCATCACTCCGGAATCACAGTGGTGGAAATAAGATCAAATGAATGTGACACTTGGTCTTGTTCTCTCATGTTTCTTTGCAACATCCAAGCTATTTGATCCCTTACTTGCTACGACTTTTCAGGCCTCTTCGGTGCCCTGCACCTTACTAGGAATGTCAGGCTGTAAGGGTTCGCCTCACTAAACTGCTCAGAAACTCAACAGAAGCAGAGGGGGCCTTGCACGCTTTCCTGCTTAATCAAGGATTTTCAGATGTGCACAAGGACAAGAGGGAGGCAGCTTAGTTCAGCCCCTGGACAGCCATTCCCCAAACGATATTCTGCACCAGGCCACGCTGCACCCAGCAAATTTTCAGCACGTTCAGTAGCACTTGCGTGGTGTCCATCCTCACCCCGATGTGGGGTGAATTCCAAAGACATCTGTGAACTCAGAAAGCAAGTTCCCAGCTGCTCAGGGAGGCTTGGGACCCGTACAATGCTTTTGCCCAGAGCAAAAATGTATTTCAGTGTAATTATAGAAGATAGCTTTCAATATGTCATCTCTATTATAGTGGCTGTAAATTATGGAAAGAGCTGCTTGTGTTCAACCCTTTCTCCTGCCACAAGGCAAAGGGAGGGCTGCTGATGGCGTGACACACTTTCCTTTCTTTCCTTTTTATTTTAAGTGCATTCCCCTAACTGGCAACAAATGTCAGAATCAAAGTCTGTCTGGGAACTGTCTGCACAACAGACCCTTAGATCTCTGCCCGTGCACCTTCCTGGCTCTTCGTTCTTCATACCCAGGAGCAATGAGAAATGATGCCATGGACTGGCCCCTTTTTGAAGCAGCTTCCTTCTACATGGAGCAGGCGTGCTCACCCCCACATGCATATGGCTTATGCCTGAATCACACAGCGGGAGCAATGTGCTGAGGCGGTTCTGCTACCTCTTTGTCTGTAGGACAGTAACAACCTTTCAGAAACGTGCAGCTGATGAGGGCAGGGAAGCTGTAGAGACAGGTGAACTGGTAGAAGGCAGTTTGTCGCAAGGCTTGGGAAATTATCCTGTTTCTATAAAGCAGACATTGCTGGTGTCAGGAGCAACAGGGGAAAAGTGACATGTTTCAGATCGGCTCTGCCTCTCTCTCTCCTAGCACTGCCCGGGTTCCTGGGGTTGGACGGATGGCTGTGGCATTTCAGCTGAAACCTTTGTAAATGGAGCTACAGGGCTAAAAATGCCAGTCCCCTTTCCCCACCCCAATCATTAAACTTCTTATAGTCAAAGAACACTTGCCAAGAACTAGTTATTAGCACAGCCATGGTCCTTATTTCAGATCCCCAGCATATCTCCCTGGAATTTATAACGGGCTTTTCTTTACTGCTGGGGTGGCTGTTTAATTTTATAAGCATTCCTATCGAAGTGGAATAGAGGTATATGTTCATCAGAGCTTCCCCGCCCAGGCCAGTGTGGGGCAGGGCACTGGGGACACAGTTTGTTTCTTTATGGAGAAAAAGGACCTTTGAGCAAAGTCACTGTCAGTTATTCCCTGTCTGAGTCCTCCCGCCACCGTAATGACACCGTGAACGATTGCCGGGCGCAGACAGGACTGTGAATAGCCCTGGCCTTGTACCACATCAGCAAAGGTTCTGTCAGCGTTTCCTGCACAACGCGGCCTGGATTGCACCAGCTAGGGAAAGCACCCGAACATCTCTTCCCTGAATGCTCCTCAGCTGTTCACGACAGGACTCCCTCCACACGACCCTGCTCCTTGACACCCAAGTGGGTTCTGCTGAGCTGAGCCCTCTGGGCGCCACTCTGAGGGGCAAGGCTGAGCCTTAATTCAGATCTCACAATCTCTGGAGTCGATCCCAACATCTAGTCACGTGGCTGTGGGAAGAGCCAGAGAAGAGAGAGGGACCTATGGGCAGGTGGGGGCCTATCACAGGACTGGAGAAGAGGAATCGGGGGCATTGCTGGCCGTACTGACACACTGGCGGCTGAGGGGAGGTAGGAAGCTACTGGGGATGAAAAGAAAGGAAGCCTGGAAAATTTCAGATACATTTCATAGAAACAACCAAACTTTAGCCTGCTCCTCAGATTCCAGCCTTTCGAAGTTCGCCCCTCAGGGGCCCGAGTGCAGATTTACAGGGCATCAGCCCAGAGACAAACCCAAAGAACCGGCCCCGCTGGGGTCAGTTTGGGGAGTAGTGGGTGCCAAGCTGCAGATATTAGCTTGATGCTCCAACAGCCCTGAAGCAGTTGCTGGTGAAGACTCAGGAATGTGCAACGGAGACGTTTTGCTCTGGAATAAGAACCGGCAAGTACTGTCCCGTGGGCCCATTGGATCGGACTGCACAGGGTGGCAGGAAGTGCGCACACAAAACAGCAGGAGCAGCAATGCTGTCTGCCAGCTACTCCCATCAGAATATCCCCCCAGAGTCCAGTATGGCAGACCACGGCACTCATCCGGTTGGCCAGCCACAGACTGCCAGAGAGCCAACCTTCTGTCCACACACTTCCGGGAGCGTCCATTAACCTCTTCCGTGTTTCTTAAAGACTCCACAGAGAGGAAATCGAACTAGCCAAAGAGCCTCCATTGAATTAAAATGCAAGGTCTGAGCATCTGAAAACCAAGGACCCTGTCTGGGGGACCTCTCTGGGCACTCCTCCCCTGGCCGAGCCAGACTGGGGAAACGGTCACAGCAGGGCAGCTAAGAGCGGAGCTGGAGCCACACTGCTATTCTCTGTGATGGAGCACTTTCGAGTGGGATTTTTACCGCTGCCTTACATTCTCGTTTGTGGTTTCGCTTGGTTCAGACCGACGCGTCTCAGTAATGTGCTGGGGGCGAGCCCAGAACGTCCCCAAGTTCAGCTCAGGAAACCGCCAGCTGATCAGGTTCACTGAATTGATGAGGTTCAGGATTTCTAGCTTTATTAGGACACCTCTGGGAGGAGGAAATGAAGACATTACGTGAAGCTGGCAAAAGCCAGGGTCTCACACCCTTTTCTTCTCCTGCCCCCTCTTCCACCTCCTTAGATGCAAAGGTGTCCAGTAAAGAAAAGCGAAGGAGAAAGCGCTCCCTGATGGCTCTGCAGGATGTTATCGGTCCATACTGGTTTCACGGAGTGCAGGGAACCCTTGCTGCTCTGCACAAGAGCACAATGCAGCTTTGTAAAGCCTCCCCCAGGCCCATGAAGTCCCACGAGCAGTGTGTCACCAGCTCCCACAGATGAACGTGCAGCCCTCAGGATCTGCCCAGGATTCTTTATATCATGTAACAATACAGAGAGCAAATGTCAACCTTAAAATGGTTCACCATCAATGTAATTTGCAGATTTCTTATTATGAATAATAAATTATCCTCTTCAATTCACATAGTGTATTTCATTCTGAACGATGCTGAAGTGCTTTGTACCATCAATATCACTATAGTTTCTAGAAAGCAAGATACATATCAATGTGCCCAATTGAAACTTCAGGCAGAATTTAGGGAGGCAGAATACACTTGCCCAGGACACTCAAACTCTGGGATCTTCAATAAGCACAAGTGGTCAGGACCCCTGAAAGACACCACCTCCTGCATCAATGCCCACCCAGCACCATGCTGGATTGACAGCCAACTCAGGGGAAGAACACTACCTATTAATTCACGAACACCATGTCCTGTTTCTCAACCATCTCCTGTCCAAGTACAGACCTAGGCCTGGCCTGGCTAGCTTCTGAGATTTGAGAACATCTCCAGCTGCTCTGGTTTCTGGCCATCACGTGTATTTTGGCTTAGTAAGGGGGGCACTAACGTTACGAGGCTTACAGAGCGGCACTCTTCAATAGACAACATTCACCCCTTCTTTAAGGATTCGCCTGCACAGGAATAAAAGCCGCAGCTGAGCCAGGCCACCTGTGCGGTTTTGGTCCCTGTGCAGACGTACCCAAAGACTCCCATAACTGAGCAACTTCTGGGATGAGGGGAACCACTGGTGTGGGCTGCATTTATTGTGCACGCGAGAAGCTCACCCACTGGTAACAGTGGGGAAGAAGAGATCACAACAGGCATGCCAGCCAGCCTTCCCATTTCCACAGCACAGCATGTCGTCTGGCTGCACAGCTCTTTCGAGAGAGAAGAGAGAGGTGTGGCTGGAGCCCTACAGACACAGGAACCGGTTAGCAGAGGGGCAGAGGCAAGTGGCAGCAGGAACCCGTGGGGCTGGGAGAGCGATGTCTGACCTGTTCATATTTCTCCAGCTCTGTGTGATAGATTTGTCTGATCTGGGTCAATTTGGCTCTGTAATCTGAGTGTTCGATAGAGTTATCTGAGGACCCTCCAGAGGCTGCTGCGGCTGCTGCGGCTGCTGCCGATCCCCCACCTTTCTCGGGACCTGAAACCCCTTCTGCCAGAAGCATATTGTCCAGTCTCATTAGCTGGGGGTCGGGAGGGTCTTCCTCCTGGGCTCCTCGGATGCTCAAACCTTTGGGTAAAAAAAAAAGAGACAGACAGAAACCACAGTGAGTATTTCCCATGCCCTGGCAGGGTCCTGCCCACAGCCAGCCCCACTTCCAGGGGCGGCCTTGGCCAGTCATTGCAATAGTTTACAAACCCACTCTATTCCGGGAGAGACAATGACCCCCCCAGGGTGGAGTCAGAGAATGGCTCTGTTCCCATCACCATGAGGACCTAAGAGGTCAAGCCTCCACTCCACCGCTAGAACAGCCGTATCGAATATAGAATCAATCAAACCAACCGGGCTCTATAGAAATAACTCTGAAAACCCACGAAATTACCGGTGATTGAGAGACTTGTTACAAAACTTTTCCAAAAAAACAATCATTTTTTTAACTCTTTCTTGCAAATATTACAGGACTGTGCACATATGATGTTTTCCCCTTTGATCTCAACACCATATTTATATCTAAGCCCTATTTATTTAGGAGTACCCCAGGGTAGGAGTAAGTCTGTGTTATTTATTTGGAAAAACTGGAAACAGATCTGAGTTCATGTTGTTCTTGCTGAGATGTGCTTGGCAGAAACCTATCCCTGGCCCAGAATGCTAAGGGTTAGTGTGAAATGCCTGCAGGAGGGATAGCATTCTCTGCCAAATAAATCGCTTGGTACCAATCGAATATACCTCAGAGGAAGCCACACACCAAAGGGAGCAGGTTCTTAGAATGAACCCAGCCACCCTACTGGAAGGGTTACAGCAGGGGAGACAGAGTTAGGGCAAACAACAGTGCATCTTCCTGGGAAGCTGAGATTGATGGGCCCCTAGCACACCCTCCTGCTCCCAGGGGGACGCTGCACCACTCTCTGTCTAGCTCACCCATGCAGATTTCAACCCTAAACAGAAACCAGAAAGCTCTGCAGTCAGGGTGCTGGGATGCTAGCTAGCTGTTTAAATTCCAGCACCGTTACTGCATGTTGGTGGGAGCAACACTTGAAACCTAATTTCTATTTCAAATCAAGAACTTCCAGAGTGATGCCCAGTCAGCAATCTCATCTGAGCACAACAGATCAAGGCTGACAATTTGTAGGCTTAATCAGGTCACGCAGGCACTCTGCCAAGATGTCATCAACAATGCTGGAAACAAAGTTTAAAAATAATTACAGGAGTATCAAAATCACTAGAGCCACTGCTCCTTGACTCAGCATTTCCATTAAAGATGTAACACAAGCAGCTCTATCCCAGCCCAATTAACCTCTTTAAATCGGTTTAAACCCAGGTATTCACACACTAGTTAGACAGGATCCCAGTGGGTCTGAAGTTGGCACCTCACGTTTGCCTTCTCATTCTGCCGTCTGCGTCTATGCCTGTTTTTCGGCACACGCAGTGGTGCGCTCTCTGCGTAGAGTGCAGCGTAGATGACAGCGAGAGCCAGAAGCTGCCGTGTTCAGCTGAGCGCCAGGAGTGCTATTTTCTGTGCTAGCCCCAATACAGCCCAGACACTCGTAGAAACAGATCTGATTCCTCCAAGTCCTGAACTCTCACAAGCCCATGCTGGCCAACCTTCCAGGCAGAAGAAGGCAGAGCTGTAATTTCACCCTAAGACGCACATTTTAAACCTGTCACCTTCAGTAAAAAACACAATGCCATGTAATTTCATGGGATAATACAAATGTTGCATTGTCATTTTAAATGATTTCTGTTGCCTATTCAGAGGTTGAAGAAGGTTTGAAAAATATAATGCAATATCACCGCTGACTGAGCCTGAAAGTTAGCGCCAAGAACGGTGGGGTAAAAGAACACCTGAACAGCAGTTTGACCATCTTTGCTCCTTTACTCTGGCATTCACCCATTCACAAACATCTTGAGCTAGGCCGAGCTGGTCACTTTCAACAGCAAAAGTGCCTCTTTAGTGCATGGCAAAGTTTCTGGCCTAGATTTGGCAGGCTTTGTTATGTCTGTGAGTGTTAGGAAAAGAAAGGGCAATGGATCAAAGTGACTAGAGGAAAGGAGAGAAAATCATTGTCCTTGGATAGTTTCTTTTTCCTTTGTACAGAACTTCCTCCTCACTGAGGTGACTATCTTGTTCTGTCTTTTTCCTCTCTCCCCTCCAGCCTGACTTTTAATATTTGTGAGTAGCATCTGGTTTTCGAATCCCCTCCAGTTCACATTTTCAGTTGGTTCCTTCTAAATATCCATTCCTATTGTTATTTCTTTGTTCTTTGTCCCCTGTCAGTTTCTTTTTCCGATATTTCCCCCAGTGGCTGCTGAATCTAATGGCCTACTGCGGTCTTTATTTAACTACGGACGTTGCATAGAGGTTTTACTTGTCTCCCCGACAGCTACAGACATGGGACCAAATCCATTCACATAAAAATGGGCACCACTCCCCTGTGCTTTGTAGACTAAGGGCCACAGATTAAACATTTCTGCACAAAACAACTGTTTCTAGACTGAGACTAACACAATAACCGAGCTTCTCTGTAACAACAGGACTACACGGCGCCAACACTGCTTGGTTTTAGATACAAAGAGAGGCTGCCTGGACAAAGGTTAAAGGAGTGAAGGGAAGAAAGAGAGGCCACCCCACACAAGAGGAAGAAATGCAGCAGACAATGCAAGTCTCCAGTGCCCAGTCCTGATACGCTCTTATTATCATTAGGCAGGTTTCACGGGCAGCAGTGTGCTCTTTTCCTCCTGCTGGGAAGCAATACACCTAACTCCACAGCAAGAATGTGTAAGGTCCAGAGACTGGATGTCTGACAACACAGAGACAAAGGAACGGGCGAGACAGAGAGGTAACATACCAGGATCTAACAGTGAATTCCATCGCTCATTTCAATGGCAAAGCCATGAGTTAATTAAGTAACTCCTACAAGAGTTAACCTTGTGTGTGGGGGTAAATATGTTAACCCTCCCTAGTTACTTTATGAATTATATGCATCAAATCAGCGCATAACAAATAGGAGTTGTTTTCCTTCAGGGGGAAAGCCAGGGGAATTTTTTGTATTCTGTGAAACCGTACCGTGTAGAAACACTGGAGTTACAAACCATCCAATCATTTCTCCTGTCGCACAGGCAACTAAATCTGATAAGAAAGATCCAGAACACTGCTGGACTCTTTAGTCACGAGAAAACACTTCTCTGAGGTTTGCTCCTACCTAGCATCTGCCTTTATAAATCACTCTCCATTTGAATACAGTGATAATATATGTATTTTCTGACATATAAGATCAGACTCTGGGGCTACTGTTTCCCTTTTTCATCCTGCAGTCTATCAACCTATGAGTTTATCACTCTTTAGCTCACTGACCTTTCAATGCTTCATGGAATTAAGGTCCAGCGAAGACTAGAAAGAACACAATCATACATTACTTCCAGAACAAATACAGCTGTACTCAGGGCACAGCAAACGTGAGGGTCTGGGCCAGACAGCAGTAACCTAGCTGGGCACAGACGGGGGGGTGGTACTTTCATGTCCATATGGCAGCTAGAATGTGGGGCATTTCAAAGCATTTTACAGATCCTCTTTATATTGAACCATAGAAATGCAGGGCAGGAAGGGACCTCAAGAAGCCATGTCCAGTCCCCTGCTGAGAGGACCAGGTAACCCTAGACCATCCCGGACAGGCGTTTGCCAACCTGTTTTTTAAAACCTCCAATGATGGGGATTCCAAATCCTTCACTGGAGCCCATTCCAGAGCCTAGCCATCCTTAGAGTTAGAGACTTTTCCCTGATATCCTAAATATCCCTTGCTGCAAATTGCGCCCCTTACTTCTTGTCCTCCCTTCACTGGACACGGCGAACACCAGCCTCATTAAAACAGCGCTTAACGTTTGAAGGCTGTTAGCGCTGCAGGCCCCCTCCTCAGTCTCTTTTCACAAGGCTAAACATGCACGTTTTTTCCTTTTCCTCATACATCAGATTGTCTAAACCTCTGATGGTTTTTGTTGCTCCCCTGCAGACCCTCTCCAGTTTGTCCAGTGCTGGGCAGCACACTTTAGAAAAGATGTGGACAGAGAACTGCAGCGGAGTCCTCCCCAGGTCCAAGCAGAGTGGTCTCCTAGGTCTACCCCTGCTTTTCCATAGCACGCTCAGCAATATCTTCTTACACACCTGTGGGTCCAGAACAAGGTTCAAATCTAGTGTCCTTGGCAAGACTGGAGCATTATAAGGTTGACAGAAAACATGTTTGCTACTGATTTTAATCTACTGGTGGCCACAACATTCATTCCAATATCTCCACCATTTTAGACAAATCACAGAAACAGACACTAAAACATTGTTTAACAATGAACTTGGCTTTGTTATAAGACCACAGTTTTAGCATATCTTTCAGCAAATCCTAATTAGCTGTCTTTCTCCATGCTGTGCACCTGCCCCACAGATAATAGACGAGAGCGTCTGCATAGACTGCTGCATTCAGAGGCCAATAAATAAATTGCAGGTCAAAATTATTACAAAGCTTTCTTCGAATAAACCCATCTTCTTCACAATACAAAGCTGCAGATGTGAAAAGTACCTAAAGCCCACTCAAATGGTATGATTACAGGGGCCGTTTGAGTTTAATAATCTGACTCTAATTCAGGCATTTTCAACAGCTCATTAAGGGTTCATTAATATATGGGCAAGCTTTTGAATTATAAATACGCAGATTAGAAACCTGCAGTGCCTGAACTGTACAGTAGGACCCTGACTAACCAAATAACACTGCCAACACAATGAAGGCTTGACCCTGGGGCCTGAAGGTGGAGATTCGGGCATGACTTCCACCTCCCAATTTCTCTGTCTTATTTATTTATTCATTCACTCACTCATTCCCCTGGGAATAAGGGTCTCTCCTGACACTCTAGGGCTTCGATGGATACTTCGCAATTCTGAGTCAGAATATAACAACTCGTCACTCTGGAGTGACCCCAACCTACACACTATCAATCAGTTCTCCTTCCAGATGCCTGATCCAGAGCCATGGAAGGACTCCCGCTGACTTCAACAGGCCCATCTAGTGCTTTTGTCCAGATCTCAAAGGAAAGGTCAGCATTGCT